>JAASFL010000088.1:0-38479 GCA_023333735.1 Globisporangium takayamanum
CTAAAGGCTCACACCAAAGGGTGGAGCCGCACATCCCACTCAAATGAACAGTTACAATTTGGAGCACTCAAACCAAGTGTCTTGTTTTGCTTCCGTCTTACGTGACTGGAATCCTTGCGGAAGGTGTTCACACACGCTTCCCCGCAAAGGTGCTGAGTAACTCGGACACGTCCGGTTAAATCAGTGGCTCTTTGCGAGAATATACAGTGAGATCGGCGGCATCCTTTTACAACAATTCTCACTCGCTCTGGTAGCACGAACTAGGTGCTGAAGAAGATTTCTGGCACAGTAAGTTCGTCGAACGTGCAGTTGTGTAGCTAAACAAAGCCTGCGTCATGTGGACGATCCGCTTCTTGAATACGTGGAAGCTTGACATTGTGAAAAGTGTCTTCAAACTGTAGACAATGTCACGGATTCCCACGTTGTGCTCTGTGCGCGTGACGCTATCGTGTGCATTGTCATAAATAGCTTGCAAGGCAATACCGTACTTATAAGTTAGTGAGAGTTATTGGCTATCGTCTCGTTGGATTCAGCATTGACCAATTATCTTAAGAAAACGGTGGCGAATGACAGCGACAGAAACGACAGGGGCGCTGAATCAATCAGCAAGAATGTCGGCGCCTTGCTGCCAGCGCAATATGCCTTGATGATGGCTGTCCACCGCATCATCAAGCGGCGATCCGATGACAAGGAGGAGTTGATGCATTGATTCGTGCGACAAAAGATAGGGGCGTTAGAGTGTACGTGGTTTATGACGGTTCGGTCACACCAGCATGGATGCAAAAGGCTCTCCAAGACCCCAAAATCAAGGTCAAGCTGACGTCTGGCACCGGCGCCACACACACGAAGATCGTCGTCGTGAACAACATCAGCGCAGAACAGGCCTCGCTCAACTGGACTGCGGCTGCGACGTCAAAGAACAAGGAGGTGTGCGCAATCGCTACCGAGAACGAGAGCACCAGGCTTTACTCGCTGATCAAAAGAGTTGTACAAAGGAGCTAAGCAGCAGCTCACAAGCAGGTGAGATGTCGTAGTGAATAGCGCCTCACTCTTTTAGACCAGTCAGAGAGTCAGTAACAGCGCCACAGATAAAACTGCGCCCACCAGCTGCTGTCTTGCAGATCTTGTAAGTGATATCTATCCACCTCGACCGATAATGCATCTACTCGAACAAAGTACTCTGTCATAATTTGAAGTGCTGTTGACATCTCTAAACATTTTGAAAGTAAGATCAAGTCAAATCTGAATATTGCCATCACTCCTTTCCATGCGATTGTGAGTGATGGTTCGTAAAGTGTGACACGTCACTGATGTGCACTGCGATTGGTGCGATTCGTCGACAGTGGCTCACCTCACTCATTTGGACCAGCAGAGAGTCACCTCCCGAGAGAGTGTGGCTTGTTGCTTGTTTGTCCTGGATGATGAAGGCTTGGCGCACGATGAGAGGCAACATCACGTACGCCGATTTGATGCGCTCCTGTCCATCAACACAGCAGTCGTTGCGTTTCCGACGCCTGGCACGCGCTCGCTCGCTCGCTCAGCCAGTGCTTGGCATCGACCTATCGATCCATCGATCAATTGTTCGTTCGTCAGTCAGTGTGATTCCCATCGCGTTGCCTCCACAGCCTCTCTCGCTCGCGCGATCCTGATCGCAATGCAAGCACTTCAAACTAATGACAGCAACAACCAGCAACAGCCGTCACAGCGTGAATCGAGTGTCAAAGCAGTGTTGCTCGCGCACAGCACAGCGCAGAGCACGTTGCCTGGTCGCTACGCACTCGACCCAGTGCGCGACCCAGCACTGATCGTCCGCGCAAAAGCTCCATTCAACGCTGAGCCGCCGCCCGGGCTGCTGCTCAAGTCGTTCGTGACGCCGAACGAGCTCTTCTTTGTGCGCAACCACTTGCCAGTGCCAGACATCCAGGACGTCGACGCGTTCACAGTCAAGCTCTCGGGCTTGGGGCTCAAGCAAGGTGCGGTTTGTGCAACGTACACACTCGCTCGCTCGTGTGTATGAGCTCATGAGAGTGGCCATCTCACACTCACATGCGTCTGCTGGTGCCATTGCCTCGATAGAGATTGCGCTCACGCTCGATGAGCTCAAGCGCACGTTCACGCACAAGACGATCACGGTGACGATCCAGTGCGCAGGCAATCGGCGCGCAGAGATGTCCCAAGTGAAGAACGTGCGCGGTCTCGTGTGGGAGAAGACAGCGATCTCGACTGCCAAGTGGACCGGTGTGCTGCTTGCAGATGTGCTCCAGCACTTTGATATCAGCGAACAGAACGAAGTCTGTCCAGTCCATGGAGACGACATGGAACGCGAGGACACTGATGGCCATGACGATAACAACAACAACGAGCGCTGCCAGCGCTGCGCATCGTGCGACGCGATCATCCGACACGTGCACTTTGAAGCACTCGACGCTGACTCGGCAGACGGCAAGCGCTACGGCGCGTCGATCCCGATCTCGACAGCACTCGATCCGCGCAAAGACGTCTTGCTGGCGTTCGAGATGAACGGCGAGCCGCTGCCGCGCGACCACGGCTTCCCGCTCCGTGCGATCGTACCAGGCACAGTCGGCGCGCGCAACGTCAAGTTCCTCCATCGCATCGTACTCTCAAGCGACGAGAGCTCGAACTTCTGGCAGCAGAAGGACTACCGCGGCTTCCCACCGAATGTCGACTACGACACGGACAACTACTTTGCATTCGCAGGCGAAGCGATCCAGGAGCTGCCAGTGCAGTCAGCGATCGTCCAGCCAAACGGTGGCGCCACGCACGTTGTCACGCACAGTGCAGTCGAAAACGCGACGATCGCAGTCCAGGGCTACGCTTGGAGCGGCGGCGGTCGGAACATTGTGCGCGTCGACGTGTCCACCGACGCCGGTCGCACATGGACAGCTGCGACGCTTCACCCAACAGCAAAGAAGCAGCGCTACAACCGCGCGTGGGCATGGACACCGTGGGAGCTCGACGTTGTTGTTCCGCGCGGTGTGACGGAGCTCGAGATCATCTGCAAAGCCATCGACGCGTCGTACAACGCGCAGCCCGACACGATCGCGCCGATCTGGAACATACGCGGTATGCTCAACAACGCGTGGCACCGCGTGCGCATCGACATCGTCGACAGCACAGCGGCATCAGGAGCGTCACTAGACAAGAAAGAGCCAACGCAGTAGAGTGGCAAGAACTACAGGCAGTAGTTGGTCGTTATGCAATGGAGTCGACGTGTTTGACAAGCTCGTTCGCAATGGCACGGGTGCCATCGGTCCAACTTGCTACTCTGCTACACGATCGTGAAGCTGTAGACGTCGTCTTCGAGCGTCGCGTCGAGCACTGCGCGCAGCTCGCGCTTGCTCTTGAACAGCGGCAGCTCGAGCATGTTGAAGCACGCGTGGCTGCGCACGTAGCCCTCGGTCTCAAACGTCACGCCTTTGATCGTGAACAGACACACTTTGCCGTCGTAGCTCGTGAGTCCTTTGAAGCCCACGAGCGGCACGCGCGAGCAGCCTGTGGCGAACTGGAGCAAGCGGCGGCGCCGGACACTCGACATCTCGCGCACAATGTCCCAGAACCACTGGAGCACGCGCTTGTTGTCCTGGAGGTTGAGCGACGTGCGCGTGTGGCGCTCCCAGTCGTCCACGTCGATCTCGCTCGTGCCGCAGAGCAAGAAATGGAGCTCTTCGTAGTCAAAGAGCATGAGCAAGCGCGGTGGAATGACTTCGTAGACGCCTTGGACGAGCGCTGCGAGTTGCAGCGCGACGCTCTCGACGAGCGCGTACCGGAAGCGCCGGTCGAGATACTCGTACTTGTTCTCGTCCGTGACTGCAATGCCGCGACCGCGCGGGATGAGGTCGATCACTGCGACGTCGTTGTCGCCGACACGGTCCGTGACGCTGAAGTCCAGTCCAAGCGCATCGACGCCGTCGTTCTCGATGAGCCACACGAGGCTCCGGTATAGCTCTGCGTCGTAGTACTCGAGGTCGCTAAAGCTCACAGGTGTGCCGAGAATGAGCTTGAGCAGCGGTGCACTGAACGACGCGCTCATGACTGCGCCGTCGAGCAACGCGCGGCCAACGAGGCGACCACTAGCGTAGAAGTAAAGCAAGTGGTCGTCGCCGAGGTCGTGCGCCGAGTTGGCGTTGATGTAATACGTCTGCTCACTTCGGTCCGTGCACTTGAACAGTCCGCGCTCTGGAGACAGGAGCAGCTCGTTCAGCGCAGTGAACCACTCGCGATGGATGCCGCCGGCGTCAACACCGCTCTCGTCCAAGAACTCGATCCGCATCGGTGCGCGCACGTGCTCTGTTGGGATGCAGCTCACGAGCTCCATGGACTCTTCGAGCAAGTACTCGCGATGGAGCGAGAGCTTGACGTGGCGCACGGTTGACGGAACTGGAAGCACTGCAGCGCTCGCAACAAAGCCTGCAAACTTACTCGGGAACGCCTCGCTCGCAAATGCGAGTGTGCGCTTCGTCTCGTCAAGTGGCGTGTCCAGCGCCTCACCGAATGCGAGCTGCGCCGGGTCAGAGTGCAGCGCGTCGACGAGCTCGAGCTCGACAGCGAACTTGCTGGCATCGAACGTCGGTTGTCGCTCTGACATACGTTCGTCGTGGTCATGGCCAGAGCCATCGCTCTTGTGGCTCGCTCTGTCACCGTCGCTCTTGACCGACTCGATCTCCTGGACTGGTACTACCAGCGTCTCAGTGGTTGCCTCAACACTGGCGTCGCTCTCACCTGGTCCTGCTGCTGCAAGTGGCGCTTGGACGTGGAAGCGCACAGTGTAGCCTGGGAACAAGCTCCCTTCGCGATTACCATCGATGGCGCTGCGGTACTAGAACATGCGACCTTGCAAGTCGAGCTTCCGCGTCCACTCTTTGCGCTTCCGTGCGCGCTTTTGCTGCGCTGTGAGCTCGCGCTGCGGCGACAAGAACGTCTGCATCAGCAGCGCTTCTGTTGACTCGTCGAGCTCGTTGGTGTCAACGCACGGCGCAGCACAGAGTGCGCACACGTGAGCGCGAGCAAAGTTCTCAAAGCCGCACGTTGCGCAGCGCAGAAAGCCGCGCTCGGCCTCCCGGTTCGCTGCGTCGATGCGATGGTCGACGAGGTTGTCGCTGCGAGTGCACGTTGTTGTCACGCAACGCCACTTACAGTTAGAACATCACGCACTACACACGGTAGAACAGCGTCGAGCAAGCACACGCATGTATGGACGTACTCGGAGAGGAGTGGGAGCTGGCACGACGTGAAGCGGCGACTCGACACGAGGCGCTTCGTGAGGTACATGAGCATGAACACGAGCGGCACGCTCCACGCAAGGTTCCCTGCGATCACGACCGAGCTATTGCTCGTCATGGCGCTGTCGCTGAAGCTACTGCTCTTGCTATCACTGTCGCTGTCTGTGCGTGTGCGTCGGTGAGCGGGCAAGTCCGAGACTGCCACATCCTTGCAGCTCGCACAGGATCGATGAACAGCAACGCAGTTCGATTTTTGTTGACTAAATTAATCAAGATGATTCTAGGTGACGCCACCTTGAACGACGACCTCCATCGCGCCTCATTCACCGCATCGAGCTTGCTTGCCTCGTATCGAGCTTTGCGCTTGACTGCTACAGTGTGGCTTGCACTCACGCTGCTTCCAAGTCCATGCGCCACGAACTGAGGTCCTACTGGCTTGTTCGACCACAGCAAGCTTGTGTGTAGTGAAACCTCGCCTTGAGCTGACTAACGTCCGAGTCGACACGAGTGCTCCGGGAGTCAGTCTCGCTCCCACGGACGCGTTCGAGGCACAGTACGACAGACACGATGATGTCACACTGGATTCATATCATACCACGCTCGTTCGCGATCCAGTCTTCGCATCACCTGCTACTTCTCCTACTACGCACTCACACACTCACACTTTCACATATACAAGCACGCAGACACAGCGCCGCTCGCTTCGCTGCGTGCGCCAAGTCAACCGACGCTGCTCCCGTCACGGACATTGCAGCCTGCGCTTCAGCTGCGACGCACTCACGCTCGCTATCACTGGGTTTGGACACTCACAACCGGACTCGTGCCGCCATCGCCACAGCTGCATCAGTTCGTCGTAAAGCCGTACACTTCAGTGTCAAGGATCGCATAGAGCATCGTCTTGAGCTCGCGCTTGGTCGCGCCGAGCGGCAAGTCGATGCGGTTGAAGCACGCGTGGCTGCGGATGTACTGCGGTCCAGCTGACGACAGCGCCTTGATCGTGAACAGACACACTTTGCCGTCGTAGCTCGTGAGACCGCGGAAGCCCACGAGCGGCACGCGCGAGCAACCAGTGGCGAACTGGAGCAAGCGACGGCGATAGTCGTTCGGCATCTCGCGCACAATGTCCCAGAACCACTTGAGCACAGGCGTGAGCGCAAGGAACGCCGAGTGCACGGACCAGCGGATCCAGTCGTCGACGTCGATCTCCTGTGAGCCGCAGAGCAGGTAGTCGAGCTCTTCGGCGTCAAAGAGCACGAGCAGCGACGGCGGCACGACTTCGTAGATGCCTTTGAGGAACGCGTGGAGCTGCGGCGCGACGCTCTCGAACACCATATAGTGGAACTTGCGCTCGAGGTACGCGTGCTTGTTCGCGTCGGTCACTGCCACGTCGCGGCCGTTCGGGATGAGGTCAATGACCTCAACGTCTGCGACTTCGTTGTCGATAGCCACGGGATCATCGCCACTGTCGTCGTTGCTATCGCGACGCCAGCGACGCGGCACAGTCACGCTAAAGTCGAGCGCAAGCGCGTCGACGCCGTCGTGCTGCGCGATCCACTGCATGCTTCGGTACGTCTCCGGGTCGACGTCTTCGAGGTCGTCCATGCTCACTGGGAGCCCGAGGATGAGCTTGCGCAGCGGAAGTGCGAGGTGAAAGTCGAGCACAACGCCTTCAAGCAGTGCGCGGCCAAGGAGTCGACCAGTGGCGTAGTAGTACACGAGGTGGTCAGCGCCAGCGTCGCGGTGCGAGTGTGCGTTGAGCATGTACACTTGCTCGCTCGCGTTCGTACAGACAAAGAGTCCCGTGCGCGGCTCCATGAGGAGCTCATTGAGCAGTGCGAACCACTCGCGATGGAGTCCGCCGGCGTCCACGCCGCTCTCGTCAATGAAGTCGATGCGCATGACCGATCGGATGAAGCGCTCTTCGATGCACGCGAGGTGCTCCATCGACTCCTCGAGCACGAACGCGCGGTGCACTGAGAGCTTGAGGAACTCGACCTCCGCTGGCACGAGCAGCGCCGCAGTGCTCACGACAAAGTGCGCAAACTTGGTCGGGAAGTCCTGCGCTGCGAGCGCGATCACCTCTTTCTTGCGCTCAATTGCGTCAAGCACAGTGGCGGCAGTCGCAGACGGTACTGTCGCCAAGTCAGTCGCGCTCGAGTCGTCAGCGTCGCCAGTGTCTGTGTCACTGCGGATCGTGGTGAGCACTGCGGCATCGGCTTGCGACGCCTCAATCACACTGACGCGAACGTCGTGGGTGAGGAAGCGCAGCGGCGTCTTGCGCATCGCAGCCATGGTCTTGTCGGCGCTCACAGTCGCTTGTTCACTTGGTTCAGACGGCTCTGGCGAAGTCGATGTGGTTGAAGACAGAGCGTCAGACTGCAGCTGTTCGTTGCTGGTGTCTTGTGCACCGCTGTTCGCTTGTGCAGCGTCATGCTCTGCATTGCTAGAACTGTGGCGGCTGATGTCTGAAGTACTGGCACCAACAGCTACTAGTGCTGGTACTGAGGTGGGGTCAATGACCACCTCTAGCTCAGGCTCAGCATTGAGCTCTCGAGCGACGTCGCTGTCAATGACACTGGATGATGCCTCAGACACTGATGTCAGCTCCGAGTCGGCGTCTGCTACGAACGAGACCACGAAGCCTGGACTTGATGGCGACGCTGACGTGGCACTCGACTCGCGGTACCAGAACATCTTGCCCTCGATGTCCAGCTTGCGCGTCCACTCCTTGCGCTTCCTGACCAGGCGAGTGAGAGCGATAGCCATGCTTGTCAGCTCAATGGCTCAATGGACGACAGCAAACACATCGAGCCTGCAGCAACCAGCTCACGACGCAGCATTTGAGAGTCCTACTTGGCGCGGATCTGCCGAGACGTCAGCATTAGCTCAGTGATGACGACTGCCCCACTCACGACGTCTCCTCTAGCCACACCGGAGCTGCCTGGACGATGGTTCATTGCTGCATCTGGCGTGTCGTCGAGCGTCCTGCCGTCTGCGTTCGTGGCGCTAGTGCCGCCATTGTCGTCCGTACCATCAGGTGCCTCGCTGTTTGCAATCGGCGCGCCGCAGATCGTGC
Organism: Globisporangium takayamanum; assembly: GCA_023333735.1. Lineage (NCBI taxonomy): Eukaryota > Oomycota > Peronosporomycetes > Pythiales > Pythiaceae > Globisporangium > Globisporangium takayamanum. Next base: position 8,317 of record JAASFL010000088.1, read on the forward strand.
AGAAGCGCGAGGCTTTGAAGTTCTCGAACGCGCACACTTTGCACACGTTGAAGCCCTTGGCTGCTTCGCTGGTGGCGATGATGACAGGAGCAGTAGCACACACATGACGCCACTCTGTCAGTACCAGAACCAATGTCGGTGGTCGGTATGCAGCATCAGAAGTCAGTAGAGCAAGACGCACTGAGTCGCAGTGTCGAGACGGTGTGCACTGTCTCCTGCGCTGCTTGATCGAGAGAGTAAGCGAGAGAGTGCAAGTGAGAGAGTGAGAGACGCACAGTGCACACGACAAGACACAAGCCGCGACTGTTAGTGGTTTCCATCGTATCCACACTCGCCACAGCACGAAAGACTCACTTGGCGAGCAGTGGCCGACCGAGCTCGCTCATCTCGTGCAGCTTGAGCAAGCGGCGGCGAAGCAAGAAGAAGCCGATGAGGATCGCCATCGCAAACACGGTGTTCATGACCGTCGTGCTCGCGCGCGCGTCCATCGTGCCTGTTTGCTGCTGCTTGCGTCAATGTGGTCTGTCTCGCTCGCTCGCACCGAAACGCGCGCTTCACTCCTCGTGCTGCTGCTGCTTTGGCTTCTCGACTCGACGCCCGTGACTTGCGACTTGCGCTTTGAGATCGTCGTCGAGCACGATGTTTGCATGTGCCTGGCGGTGCACACACACATCGACCGCGATTGGGTTCGACCTTCTCGACCGCACATCACCTGCAGTTGATTCCTGGAGAGACTTTGGTAGTGACAAATCCAAGGTGTCTGCAAAAACGAGCCAAGTTGCAGTTCGGGGACACATTTCTGAAGTATGAAATGCGTACTTTAGAGAGACAGACAAACCACACTGCGCCACACTGCGCGACTTGCAGAATCAGCAAGACACCATCATGCTCGCTGCTGCTGCTGCGACCTCACCGTCCATGCGCGCAGACTCGGCGCTGTACTTTACGACCGCGACGCGCGATGTCACGCGCACGATCAGCGAGAAGAGCGAGGTGCGCATGCACTCTCTCGAGGATAGCGTCATGTGCTTGCATCACGCTTTGTGGCGATCCAGAGCGATCATGTGGCGCTTGCTTGTTTGTTTGCTAATGCCATCTCATGCTGCTGCACCTCAATAGATCCTCGGACGCATGCTCGATGCATCCAGAGTCAAGTTTGCAAACGCGCGGCAAGTCGCGCAGGAGACGATCTTCCAGCACACGCCGGTGCACACTGCGTTCACTGCAAACATGGTGCTAGATCGAAACGACAGGTTCCCACCTCATCACTCGACTCACACTGTCCTGTTGTGTACATGTCCACACAGTTGATTGATGAAATGGACCGCGTGTTTGAGCGTCTGCAGTCGACGCCTGTGGGCGCTGAGATGGTCGCAGGCGAGAGCGGCAAGACGCTCTTTGACTTTGTCGACGCCGAGACCGTGCAGTCGCTGCAGCAAGACGCGCTCGAGCAGACCAAAGAGTGCGTACGTGCAGTGGCGTATGCACTAGATCAGCAGTATCGTGCCTCTACAGTTGCTACTTGGTGCTCACGCTCTGTGGTCGTCCTGCTATCTGTCGACTGCGCTTGTTGCTGCTGCTGCTGCTGCTGGCAATGCGACAGAGTCGAAGAGCTCCTTGCGACGCATCAGCACGCGCTCAGTCGCATTGCGTCGATCTACGAGTTCTTCCAGTCGTTCGAGAAGGCGCACGCACTCGACATGCGCGCTCTCGACGACGCGAACACGTACGGCTTGCGCTGTCGTGTGTGTGTGCAGTGGTGGGGATGATAAGCAACTGTCGCGTGCGTTGCATCGCTCACGACTCTGTCGACCGGTCTGGTATCGCTCGCTCGTTCTCACTTGCGTTTGATGCAGACTCGGTGGCACTAGCGGCGATGCCGAGCGCTTCGACGCGCTCTACACTACAGCTGTACGCACGCATCCACTTGATTACATGCGCTTTGTGCCACCTCACTCTCTCACATGCGTCCAATTGTTCGTGATCAGGTGCGCTTCTTCGTCGACATGGAGCAGTGCGACCGCTTCCTTCGCCACTACTTCACGACGATCAACGACATTCACCCTCAGTCAGTCTCTACTCACGCGTCTACTGCTGCTGCGTTGTCAGCAATGACTCTGTCGAGACCTGACCTCTGACGCACCTGCATGTGACTGTGTGACTACTCCTGTTAGCTACGAGTCACTCTTTGCAGAGACGCAAACGCTCTTTGACGAGCTCCGGAGCCTCTGCGACTTCTATCACCACTTCCTCAGCTCCCACGCACAGCTCACACCAGAGCTCGTGCGTCGACGCCAGTACGAGCGCGAAGTCGCGCAGCTCGTACGTCTATCGCTTGCTCGACGCTTCCTTGCTCTCACAGCTCTCTCCAGTAGTTAACTTGATGAGACGCCTACTGACTGTGCTGCTTACGCTCTGTGTCGATGCGTCTGTGGCTCGGTGGTGCAAGATTGAAGAGACGCGACGCAAGCTCGCAGCGCTCGAAGAAGAGGAAAGTGCTGTGCGAGTGCGCTTCTGTCATGACCACGCGCGGTTCCTCCCAGCGTCGCTCTGTCCACAGATCAAGGTACGTACGCACTCACTCGCTCGCACGTCAAAAATACACATAGTCCACGTTGCAAGCGCTGTTTTGTGCGTCTACACTGCTCAGACGAACTCTTGTATTGCTTGTTCTGCAGTACCTGCCGGAGCAGTACGAGATCGTCCAAGTCAACGAGACACAGGAAGAGCCACTGCCAGTCTCTGAGGACACGCGCGAGTGATCCAAACACAACGAGCCGTGAAAGAGACCACATGCAAACAAGCAAGTTCTCACCTAAACACTTGTTGCTTGTCAAGCTGTTGCATTGAGACTCGTCTTCATGCACACAAGCGCGTCCTAGAAGCGTCACGCAAACCAGCTGGATGCCAAAATCGCAACAACAAACACACACTTGTGCTTGTTTGCTTGTTTGCTTGTTTGCTTCAAGCAACTTGTCATTTGCTTGCACGTGCGTTAGACGCGCGAGGCAATTGGCTCGTACGCCGAGCGCTTCTTCGAGTTCTTGACGCCAACTGCGACGAACGCAGCGATCGCCGAGCACACGGCCGCGATTGGGACCCACGTACCAGCGATCGATGACGACGCTGCACCCGCAGCGGCGCTGAGCTGCGAGAACGCGCCAGTCTCGATCTCGTCGTCGTCGCTCGGGTACGTGAACGTCGCGCACTTCTCCTCGCCGTACACAAAGCACTCAAACATGTTGAGTCCGTGCAGCGGCTTGACTGCTGGGACCATGTGGCCGGCGCCCTTGATCGTCTTGAACGTCAAGCCGTCGTAGTCCTGGACGTAGCCCGCGAGCTGCTTGTCCGGACCGAACCACGCGCGCCACTTGTTCGTGACGTGGAGCTTGAGTCCGTCTTCGCCGAGCCAGCGCTCAGTGCCGATGAAGTTCACGACCGAGTCGGCGTCGCCGCTGTAGATGAGACCGTTCAAGCCCTTTCCGAGGATGTTGTTGTACTTGGGCAATGCCGAGTCGCTGCGCGTGAACACGTTCGAGACCGCGTCGTTGCAGTCGGTCCAGTCGACCTTCTTGCTCACGTGGATCGCCTTTTGCACGGCGGCTTGGTTCAAGTACGCCTGCGTGTACATCTCAGCACATGGACCAATGTCGAGGCGCTGGTCGTTCGAGACCGTGCCTGCGAGCGTGGCTTTGCTCTGCTGCTTCTTGCTCGCGCGCTTGCGCAGTGCGTGGACCTGGTCGTTTGACAAGAGGCACTTGTCGCCGTAGATGAAGTACGGGTTGAACTGGTCCTCCTGGACCGCGAGGATGCCTTCTTCAAGCACCGCTTGGCACGCGTCCGAGCACTGGCCATCGATGTTCACACAGCCAATGTCCGCACCGCACTGCTTCTGCATCTCGCGGTAGTTCTCGAGCGAAATGAGTCCGTGCGAGTAGTAGTAGTCCATGTACGCGCCGCCGTCGATCTTCGAGTCCGTGAACGGGTTCCCAATCGCAAAGCCCTGGAGGTTCACGCCAGCGATCGGCTTCTCGACGAGCAAGTTGACGAGGTACGGGATGTAGATCCCCGCGTAGCTCTCGCCTGTGATGTAGAACTTGCGGTCCTTGAGTTCGTCGAACTTGGTGAAGAAGAGCGCGAGGAAGTCGTACATGCGCTGCGCGACGACGTCGTCATTGTAGTACGACGCATCCTGGACGGCGCCGCTAAAGCCGACGCCTGCTGGCGACTCGACCCACACGAGGTTCGCTTTGCGGTTCCACGCGTGGCGGTTCTGCTTGAGCGTCAGGTCCTGGTTCACGACGAAGGGACCGTTCTCGGTGAAGAAGCCGCCCATGGCCGAGCACCCGGGACCGCCGTTGAGCCACAGCACGATCGGGTCCTCCTTTGGGTTCTCCTGCGACTCGGTGTACCAGTAGAAGAGCTCCTCTTTCTCCGGCGTCTTCAGTTGGACGTGGCCAGCGTAGTGCTTGAAGCCGACGTTCACGTCAAGACCTGGGAGCTTCGTCACGAGGTCCGCTGCGTTCTTGTCCGCGACGTCTTTTGCTGACGTCGTCGCGCTCGTCGCAAGTGCGAGCGCAGCAGCGACTGCGAGGCTGCGGAACACCTTCATGGTTGGGAGCTGGAGCTTGCTGGTTTGCTTGAGGGCTTGCTGGCGGATTCGCAAATGAGCATGTGCCTTGCAGCGCACTCGTTGTGCCTTGTGCAGCTGAGCAGCAAGCGCTCACTCATCTGACAACCAAGCGCACCAGCTGGTGGCGCATCCTCATTGTCGCCGTAGACGCATCAATTCGCACAAAACTACTTGATCACTGTATGTGATTGCAGGAATTGCTTGGCTTCGCTTGCTCTTCTGAATTCGTTCATTCGTTCCCATTGACATACCCACTCCCATTGCACATGATCACTTGAAGGATCCTCCTCTGCTTCGCTTGCCACAAACTTGCTCGTTTGCTTCTTGCTTGCTTGTTTGCTTGCACACCATGACAACCATTGTATGCTGGCGCTGCTGTCACGATCACGGCAGTCGCGACACAAGACGCACAGCGGCAGTGAACGTCGCGAGCGCAAAGCCCTCTTCGCCAGCGGCAAACGTCTCGGGCAAGTAGCTGCTGAGGATCGCAAGCTGCGAGAACACGTGGAGACACATCGACGGCGACGACACGAGCACGAACGCGAGGATCGCACGCAGTGCGTCGGCATTGCTGGCGAGTACGTTGGGAGAGATCAGTGTGACATGCAAGCACCAGGAGCAGATCGACGGATACGGTTGACAATCAGAGGACCCACACGTACATGTTGATCTCTTCGTGCGACGGCTGTACGGGCTGCTTGGCGTAGTACGTCTTGATCGTGCCGTCGATCTCGCGGCAAATGAGCGCGAGCGCTTCGACCTTCACCCACGGCGACCGAATGCTCGCGAGGTTGTTCAAGCGGTAGATCGCAGCGCCGTACTGCCGCATCGCCTCTTGCCGCGATGCCTCTGGTGAGATTGCTGCTGCTGCTGAGGTACTACTACCTGCTGGCTGCCAGCTTCCGTCAAGTCGAAACACTGGTGCAATACCAAACTCTGCCGGCGATGTTGTGCGCTTGAGGCTCGCAATGTCCTCCATCACTGCGTCCTCCGTCCGGAACGCGCCGACGTAGAGCCCATGGAGCGTCGGCTGGAGCAAGTCAAAGAGCACAGCGATCACGCATCGCCGCATGTGCGTCTTCCACTTCGCGAGGAACGCGTACTTGAACAGCAAGAGCTGCACGAGGATCCCAGCGAACTGCAGCACGTCCGCAGTCACGAGCGGCAGCACCGCAGCGACCTGTGACACTTCGTACTGCGCAGTGAACTGCTCGTAGCACGCGAGGAAGACGCCGCGAAAGTCGCGCAAGAGGTCGCCAAGCGAGTGGTGCATCGACTTTGCCATGCTCTGGCCATTGCGCGTCGGGACGCTCGAGACGAGGATCGCTTCGAGGTGATGTGCGATGCACGCGTGGATCTCGCGCTCGACCTTGCGCGCGCTGCAGTACTTCATCTGCTCTGCAAACTTCTCGTCTGCGGCCTTGGCGAGGTAGTCGCTCTCTTCTGGCGGGAGCTCTTGGAGAATCTGCGTCCAGAGCGTCGCAGTCGGCGCGACCTGGAGCTCTTCGAGGCTCGCTTCAACGACAGCGTCGAGCTTTGCAGTCATCTGCGTCATTGCATCGACTGCTGGGTCTCCTGTCGACTGTATGCGGTTGCGCGAGTCGATGTTTGGACTCCCAACGCGCGCCACGATCTGCTGCTGCCGCAGCCGCACGATCGCACTGAACGCCGCTTTCTTGCGCATCCACTGGTCGTCCTGCGCTGCTTCGTGGCTCTCAGACGGTATGCGCAGCCCAAGTGACGAAGCTAGTGACGACGCAAACGCAGACACAGAGGAACCAGACGACGACGATGATGATGCCGATGCACCGAGTGATGCACTACTGCTGGTGCGAGGCTGGAACCGATCGCGGACTTGCTGCTGCACGGCTTGGCGCTGGTCGACTGCAGCGCGCAGCATATGCTGCTGCTGGAGGTGCGCATTTGTAGATGGAGCTTGGACATGTACTTGTGGTGCGTGTGCGGCTGCTGGTAGCGATGCATTGCTGCTCGCGAGAGGCACTGGGTGCGGTGTCGAGGCAGTCACGTGTGGTGCATGCGACGATGCGCCACTGCTGCTACTGCGCATCGAGCCGCTGAGGCTGTGACGCAGCGCAGGTGGTTGTGTAGGAAGGTACGCGTGCTCGTTGCTCGTGAGATTCATGAGCTCGGCTTCGAGGTCGTCGTCGTACAGCTCCGCCATTCTTGCTTGGAGTCTTGGCGAATGCTTGTCAATTCTTCTGTCGTCGCTTTTGTTGTACAAAACGTCCGATGTTTAAAGTGGGTACATTATTTGTCAGATATTCAGAATGTTTTGTACTACACAAAATCCAGATAGTCAACACACATCATACATCATTCATCATCGCACCACCTACTTCATCAGTGTGCAGCACAAGCGCCAAAGAGGCGATCTGCACTCGACGTATGTGCCACAGCGGCAAGGCTCGCTCGAGCGATTTGTCTTGAATCTCCACGTTACACATGCACAAAAATATTCAAAACGATGTAGCCAAGACAAAAGGTTTGCCCACGAACTTCTTTCATTCGCGCTATTAAAGGAAGTCATTCTCGAGACAGTTGAAAGGCGACTATCGGCTACCATTAATCAGTGCGATTAAATATCCTGAAGCATGCAAACCACCTCTATTTGCTCAAGACACCTACTTCTCACTGCTGAGCTTCATCATCGGGATGACTGACGAGAACCTTTGCCCGGACATCATCGTCAGCGACTTTGAAGGCGTTCTAATCAATGCGTTCGGCGTCCAGTTCGGAGGCACGGCGTGTCAGCTGCTACTTCCACTTTAAAAAGGCAATACGACGCAAGATCAAGGCGCTCATTACTGACCAAGCAAAATATCGTAATGCTAAGAATAACTCTCTTCCTGGCTTCCTTTTTCAGTTGTAGCGGCGTGATGAATACAGTTAAATAGAGTGCGTGTGAGTACATACGTGTGACGATTGCAGGTTGCCCAGGAACTGGCTCGACCCGGGTTGGCGCTACCCCTTCGCCTTCCTGTTTGTTGTTGTTTACGTCAACCATACAGCGCGCTACTCGCCAGGTACACCGACCTCAAATCACTCAAGGGCAAGCATCGAGGTGGTCGTCAACCTATGAGAGGTATGTTTGCGTTCGCTCTGACATCAAGAAGGTCAATGGTGCTGAGGCTTTGGTGTCGAGTGGAAGCTCTCATCGTAAGTTTCTTGAGCACCACGACAAACGCGCTGTCTATGACTGTGTATGCAAAAATCTGCGGACTGATGAGACATCATCTCGGCTCTCCTATATAATGGTTTGGTTGCAAAGAAGGCAACTTGTGTAGTAATGCCAGTTGTTCACTCGCCCATTTTTTGAGTGCGCTGCTGTCAAGGTGACAAACGTAGAGCCATATGACTATCGAGTAGAGGTGAAGACAGGACAAGCGTTTATCAGGACGACCAGTGGTGCACCTCGCAACCTACTATTCATACCGTCGGCAAACAACATGTGCGAGCGCCTCTTCTGACACCTGCGATCTTCGAAATGATAACATTTCTTCATAGACTCCTTCGGCTCGTCCGAGGCGTTGCAAACTGAGATGTGATACAATAGTGTCCGAAATGCTGTAGGCTTTGAATCAAGACGGAAACCTAATATGATTGGCGAGCAATACAATCAGTAAGAGAGAGCACACGCTTTGAACACTGTGAAAGTGCTCTTGAAACGCGTCGCAAGGTGAAAGTGTTGCAGCGATCACTGATAAATATAGATTAGATAGAAATGTTTATCGGATAATTCCTCATATATTCAATGTATACAAAAACCTGTCATTTCTTTAAAAACACCCATCGGAAAGTACGCGTGCGTACCGTATTTAAACATACTTGCGCGCTTGTTTGGATTGCACGGATTGCACCGAGCATCAAGATGCCTCGTGGCCGGCCGCGTCGCGAGAGCACCGGGAGCACCGCGAGCGTGGACAGCAGCAGCGCGAGTCCGCGGCGTCGCCGAGCCGCGAACTGGAACAGTGACAACGCAACGCGGCTCTCGCGCTCGTCGCTCGACGTGCTCCTCGCGTGGTTCACGGCGTCAGGGAACTACACGCGCTGGACCGACGCGCGGTCGAACCTCAAGCAGCGCCTCGCGCTCTGCTACGAGATCAACTTGGAACTCCGGAGCGAAGGCATCACGCACCGTCAAGACATGGACATTTACGCAAAGTTCGGTGTCATTGAGCGGTCGTTCCTCTCAGCGAAGAAGTGGCTCGAAGAGACTGCGTTGCTCCCGACGTTCCTCGAAGGGAAGGCAGGGAAAGAGATCGAAGCGAACGTCCGACAGCTCTGTCCGCACTACAAAGTCCTTGCGCCTGCGTTCGCAGCGTCAAAGAACGAGTCGGCTGCTGCGACAGTCGTCGACATTGACGACGACGACAGTGACGGCGAAGAGAATGAGGACGACGACGACGAAGCAGAGGCTGGCAATGAGCCGAACAAGGCGGCGGCGGCTGCTGCGAAAGCGAACGATGCGAACGCTCGCGCGAGCAGCACGGACGACAGCAGCGACAGTGACGAGACGCAGCTCGGTGCTGACGATGAAGCCAGTCGCAGTCTTGGCGCGACAGCTACGACTGCGTCGCGTGTCGGTGTGAGTGCGTCGGCGGATGCGATCGGTGCGTTTGAGCTGAGCGAGTCGTCGCAGCCGATGGAGCAGAGCATCGTCCGCGACAGTGCGAGCACACCGAGCAAGTCGCAAGACGGGACAGTGAGTGACGGCCGCGCACGCACGAACGCCAGTGACGAAGATGAAGAGACGAAGGAGAACGAGCCAGAGCCGCGAGCAGTCGATGTGAGTCGCAACGAGCAGCAGCACGTGCAAGAGCCGGCTGTGCGATCGCCACCAAAGCAGCTCAAGCGTCTGCGTCAGCGCACGTTGCCGCAGCCGCAGCTTACAGACGATGAGCTGTCGTCGCCGAGTACGCCAGCGCACTTTAAGCCATCGTGCTCGCGCAAGACATCGCTGACGCCACCGCCGTCTGCACCACAGAGCAGTGCGTCACCAGCAAAAGCGCGCGCTGCAACGACTGACTCCCCTGCGCGCACGCCACTTGGCGGCTCGACGCCACTTGCAAAGCAGTCGATCGCGCCAAAGCGCAAGACGTCAGGCGGCGGCGCACTGCGTGGAGCGATTGCAGTCGCATCGTCGTCTGCGTCGTCGTCTGGTGCAACGCCGCCCAGTACGCGCAAGAAGCAAAAGACCGCGTCTCCAGTCGTGACGAAGCCATTGCCAGCTAAGCGAGCGGCAGCGACGACTGGGACGTCAAAGGCTAAGACACTGACGCCAGTCAAGACAACGACGCCAGTCAAGACCACGCCAGTCAAGACTCCAAAGCCGTCGGCGGCAGCGCTGCACCCGGACGAGCTCGCTGCGATCTTGCGTGCGAGTGAAGAGGAGCGCGAGCAGCGCAACACGCTTTTTGCGCTCCAGTGCGACAAGCTCATGCAGGAGCTCGAGGAGAAGAAGGTGCAGGTCGTGTATGAAACTGCTGTTGCGCGTAAGAAGCTCCTGGACTTGGGTGTCGCACAGAGCGAAGTCGACCGCATCTTGCCGCTCTAACGTGTACATAGCACGTGCAGGTGGACATATTGTCTACATCCCAAGCGCACGAGGACGCTTTGTTCGAAATTAACTCGGAGAGTCCACAAAGTGTCCATGTGCATGTCCACCTGCAATGGACACATTTGTCTAGACATACAGTAGTGTCCACGTAGACACTCTCTCTCTCTTACTGCACGGAAAAGCCAGTCACGTCAGTCTGGAGCAAGAGCGTGAGCGCGTCTTGGAGCTCCTGCTCAGTCTTGTAGAGCGGCAGGTCGATGCGGTTGAAGCACGTGAACGCGCGCAGGAACGGACACTCGGGCTTTGGGAAGCAGTAGATGTGAATGGACAGAGGCGGCCATCGCTCGCAGTGAGCGCTTTGAAGCCCTGGATCGGGACGCGTGCTGAGCCAGTGGCGAACTGCAGCACGCGTCCTTGGTCAGTCGGTGACAGACTCCGGAGTGCGCGCCAGAACCACGTCGTGAGCCGCACGACTGCACGCGAGTGGCGTCCAGTAACGACTGCGTGCGCTTCCCAGTCGTCAATGTCGATCGTCGGCGAGCCGCAGAGCAGCAACCGCAGCTCCGTGTAGTCAAACGGCGCGAGCAAGTGAATCAGCACGACGTCGTAGATCCCACGCACGACTGCGCTGACTTCGCCCGCGACCGAGTGCGCGAGGTGCCACTGCACAAAGCGCGTGACGTACTCGCGCTTGTTGCGCTCCGTGACTTTGACGTTGCGGCCATTCGGTTTGAGGTCCACGATGCCACGCGCAGTGTGGTAGATCGAAAAGTCGAGCGCGTACGGATCATCGGCGTCGTCGTCCTGCGCTGGGTCGCTGTCAGTCAGTGGCGTCGTCCAGAGCAACTGGAGACTGTGTGCGAGCTTCCGGTCGACAGCTTCGAGGTCAGCGAACGAGACTGGGGCACTCAAGGTGTGCTTGAACATGACGTCTGTGAGCGGCGCGGCGACCAAGTGACCTTCCAAGAGCGCTTTGCCGAGCAGCCGACCGAATGCGCGCAAGTGGATCAAGTGCGCGTCGACTGCGAGCGACGCATTCGGGTTGATCGTGTACGCAAGACCATCGTCGCTTGTGTGGACGCACTGGAAGAGACCGGTCGTAGTGTCCAAGAACGCATCGAGTGCGAGACTAAACCACTCGCGCACGATCCCACCGGCGTCGACGCCTGGTTCGTTCGTGAACTGGACGCGCAAAGGACGGTGGAGCTGCGTCTGCGAGACACGCATGAGACCGTGGATAGTCGTTGCAAGTAGATCGTCGCGCGAGACTGCGAGCGTGAGGTCGCGCGAGAGCCCGGGACTGCCCCAGCGCACATGTAGCAGGGACGACGTCTCTTGCATGAACCACTGGTGTTTCTCTGGGAACGACAGTCCGCGCACCGACTCGATCGCATGTGGATCGACGCCGCACGACATGCTGTTCACGTCAGTGTGCACTGCTTCTAGCGCTGCGTACACGCGCGCGTGCTCTGCAGGCTCAAGCGGCAGCTTACTGAGCGAGGACTTGGGCTCTGTTGCTGCGGCAGTTGGCGAGCTTGCGTTTGTTGGAAGCACGCGGCTCACAAACGCAGTCGCTTGGACAATCGACTCGGTCGCAAGTGCCGACGATGGCGACGACGACGAGATCGATGACGGCGAGAGCGCACTCGCTGCCTGTAGCAGTCCGTAGTCACTCGGACTTGCAGGTGTGCTGGAGCTCGCGTACGCTCCAGCTGCTGCTGCCGTGGCTTGGTCGGCGTTTCGCGACCAGACGTAGTGGTTGTCGTCACTAAGACGCACGCGCCACTCTTTGCGCCGCACGCGGCTGCTCGAGAAGCTCCCGGCTGTCTGATGGTGCGACTGCGGCTGTGAGTGGACCAGGTGAATGCTGCTTCGCGCGCCCTCCGTCTCAGCCATGAGTGGCAAAGACAGCAACGATGCAGCAGATAGCACTGAGCGCCGCAGCGACCCTGGCGGCGTCGAGAGCGCAAAGCCTCCAGTCGATGGCGACTCGGGCAGCGGATCGAGCGGCGTGTGCATGAGGAAGCTCGGATTGAAGTACGACGCAGACGACACTGCAGACGACGACTCGAGCGGCGACGCACCGTTCGAGAGCAGCACAGTCGACGATAGAGCTTGTGTCCCTGACGATGAAGACCCGGATGATGGCGGCGATGCGGAAGCCGACGATGGCGATGACGATGACGAATACGTCGCAGCGTACGATGACGACGAGACGGCGAGCAGTGACGCTGGCCGCACCGCCGAGGGCTTGCGCCCTGGACTGTGGGAGAAGTCCTTCTGCTTCTTGTCGTGGCCGCAGAGCGCGCACTGGAGCTTCATCTCGTAGTTCGCAAAGTCGCAGTACCAGCAGATCCACAGTCGCTGGAGCTCGTCGTCGTTGAGCAAGTCTTCGCGGAAGCAGCTCCCAGAGCGCGACACGAGCGCATCGAAGCTCGAGTCGCGCGCGCCGTACACACTCGCGCAGCACTTGTACTTGCGGCAGACGGCGTGGAGACTGCAGCACACGCCGACGCAGAGCAAGAGCACAAAGACGACAAAGAGCATCGTGACTTGGCGACTCATGGCGACTGAGCGGCTCTCAGCAGTGTCGCCTGGAGCTAATGCGCCGACAGCTGGTTCCGAGCTATTGCTATGTGTTGTTGTTGCTGCTGTGTTGCTGTTGTTGCTGCTTGTGCTAGTCGCAACTACAGTAGTCCGAAGCTGCTGAGCTGCTGCTGCTGTCGTAGCGCTCACGACCACACAGAGCAGCAGCTCGCGTGCGAGCGACGATTATGAACGCGCCATCATGCCTCACGTCCGTGCTTCCCTTCTCTACGTGCGCGTGTGTGTGTTATGCGCGAGTGCGCCGTGCGAGTGCTACACGATCGACAGCCAGCGCAACGAATCCGCTCGCATCGCTCAGCGACACAGCCGCTGGTGCGCGTGCGCGTGGCGTGACTGGCAGTCGGCGGGTGGTGGTGGAAGGAAGGAGACGCGATCATGTATCATGCCGCTTCGCGTGTGTGCAGATTATCTTGGAATTTGTATGCTTGGCTGGCCACAGACGCTAAAAATATCTTTCCAGCCAGACAACACAGACAACACAGACTGAGGTCAAGCGTCAGCACACATGAGCACATCATGTCCTGCATGACAAGTCGCGATGTATTCATGCGCACATGACACACGATGCGCTTATGCCTTTGTGCACGACAGCTTGTGCGTCTTCCAGTCAGCTTTCTGGCACTTGGCGCTGCAGTAGTGCTGGTTCTTGCACCGCGAGCACCGCAGCGACGCGTTCGCAGAGCACATCGCTGCGCCGCAGACGTGCACTGCAGTCGGCGCTTTCGACGCATTTGCTGCAAACGCGCGCATCGAAGACGGCGACGCGCCACTTGCGCTCGCAGCGCTCTGCTCTTTGCCGATCTGGATCCAGTCGGCGTCCATCGTGACCTCAGTCAAGCGGAAGTCCAGACGCTCAAAGTCGTCGTCTACGCTCATAGTCAGCAGCGAGTGACCAAATCGTCAGTCGATAGCTCTTCAATGTACACTCAGCGTAGCTCTTCATTGGCGACAGTGCCATTGCCACAGACACGCAAGAAGACGCACCGTTGTCAAACACACGCGCAATGAACGCGTCGCCGCGCACTTCGATCATCTTGCCGCACGCCTGCGCGATCGCCGACGCGCGGATGTTGGTCGCGAGGCCCTTGGCAGTGCCTTTGTCGTCGACGTACATGTTCACGCCAATGTGGTTCACTGCGCGCGTGTTGAGCATGAGCGGGAACGAGTCGACGAGACTGTCCATACCGAGCATCATCTGCAGCATGTCGTCGGTCATCTTCGCGCCTTTCGGCAATTGACTCAGGAGCTGCTGCTTGAAGATCTCGTGCTGCTTGGACTCGGAGTTGCCAGCGCTGCTGCTGCTCACCTGCTTGAAGTGTGCGCGCAGACGCTCAGTGAGGCACCCGAGCTGCGCGTCCTTGTCCGCTGGCAACGCGACTTCCCACTCCTCGAGCTGCTGCTCACCGTCCGCTGGCACGCGCACAACAAAGAAGCTCTTGCGCGCACGTTCTCGTTCGCCCATCATGTCGATTGGTCTGTTCGTCTCGCGCTGGTGCTGCTGCTTCTGCTGCTTGATGGTCTTGTGATGGTGATCAAACTGCCCATCCAACGAATGGCGCAATGGCTATTCGCACTTACTCGAGTGCGGTGCTTGCGTCCTCGTTTCAACACACAATATCAGGATCAAACGTAACTACATAATGTGGTGCATTACGAATCCCACCAAAAACAGCTTGCGTAACAACACAAAATTAGTGTGGCACGCCATCGCTCATCCTAGTATTGTGTGGCGGGTCACTGACTGCCTTCGCCACCTGACCTGACCTCACCAAGACTCGTTCGTCGGCACTCGCACTTGCGCTCGTGCCCTCTCACGCGCATCAATCGATCGATCCCTTGCACTCGTGTTGCATCTGCGACCACGATCGTCACGATGCGCGCGGTCCCAGGCGAGCTCCAGCTCATTGTTGGTCCAATGTTTAGTGGCAAGAGCACAGAGCTCATTCGTCGTGTCCGCCGCTTTGCGCACGCCAAGCTCCAGTGCCTCGTGATCAAGTACAAGAACGACGTGCGGTACTCTGAAGAGTGCGTTGCTGCTGTCTGTGATCGTTGATCCATAGCGTCGGCAACATGATCAGACGCAGCACAGCGCAGGTACTAACGACATGCTCTGTGCATGTCAACCTGTGTGGCTACGAATGCGGTGCATGCGTACACTGCAGGTCGCTGTCGACGCACGACAAGATGCTCTTTGAGGCAAAACCTGTCGCGCGGCTCGCAGAAGCGCGGCCGTTCCTTGCAAATGCAGACGTCATTGGCATTGACGAAGGCCAGTTCTTCCCAGACGTACGTGCACACGACAATTCGCGTCTGTTGCTTGATGCTTCTGGCACTGACAGCACTCTGGTCTCTACTTGTATGCGTGTCGCCCGCAGCTCGTGGAGTTCTGTCTCGACGCCGCGAACGCCGGCAAAGTCGTCATTGTCGCTGCGCTTGACGGCACGTTCGAGCGAAAGGTGTGTACATCATGGCTTCTGTCACACGCAGCACTATGCGCGATCCTCACCTCGGTGTGTCGCTGTAGCCATTTGGCTCGGTCTGCGAGCTGATCCCAGCAGCTGAGAACGTGATCAAGCTGAACGCAGTCTGTACGATCTGCGGCCACGACGCTGGTATGTTCACGTCATTGGCGCTCTACTGTTGCGCCGTCCTGTGACTCACACGACTGTGTATGTGTCTGTGTGCGTCGAACTGCAGCGTTCACGCGACGCATCGTCGCGGATCAGTCTGTCGAGGTGCGTACTTGGAGCAGAATGGATACTTCTGACGCCTCAGGACGGTCGGACTCTAGACTGACACTGTCTCCCATGTATGTGGAACATGCGCAGCTCATTGGAGGCAGCGATTTGTATGAACCCCGATGCCGCCAGTGCTTTGACGTGAACGAGTAGTGTCACACTCAGCACGATAGCCAGCGCTCAACTATAGAGAGACCGACTCGTAGAGCAGCGAAGCTGCATGTCCACATGAACCCACGCGGCGAGGTGTCCGCGATGTGTGTTGTGTGTGAATAGACCAGTGCATTCACGTTATATCCATCTTCAGAGCTAGCTCGACACATCGTCGTCGCTCGAGAACGCCAGGACATCGCCATGCGACTGTCGACTCGCTGTCTCGCGCTTGGAGCTCGCTGACTCGCGATCAGAGGATGCATCACGCTCACTCGTTCGAGTCTGGTCGCTTGCTTTTGCGTCAGTCTCAGGCTCGCTCTGTTCGGATGCGCCAGTCGACGACTTGCTCTCACTGGCAGTCGCTGGACTGCGCATGACCTTCTTCCTCGACAGTGGTGGGAACTTGCTCGCAGGCTTGCGCATCTCGTCTTCTGACGAGGACGACGATGTCGATGACGAAGTCGCACCTGACGCTGCGACCGACTGCACAGAAGTCGCAGATGACGGTTTGCTCTCATTTTCTTCGTGGTTGTTGTTGCTGGTGCTACTCGTGGTGGTCTTTGCGCTGGCAGCAGCGACTATCTTTGCGCTTGGAGCGTCAGGATGTCTGGCATCAGCTTCAGCCTCCTGCTGTTTCCTGGTCGCTGGTTGATGACGCTGAGCCTGCGCGTGAGGCATCACTGGCTCACTGAGCGTGTGGACGCTGCTTCACACTTCCGCTGCCTCCTCCAGACGACGCGCCAACTGTCGGTGTCGTTGTGTTTGCACGACGAAGCGCGACACCATCTCGCAGTTTCCAGCTCAATGCCACTCTCGGTGACGACGACTCAGCCGCTGCAAGCGTCGAGCTCGTAGTCGACGTGCGCGCGGAAGAGGCAGTCGGCGATGCTGCTGTCGACACGGTGAGTTTGCGCACGAGCTCCCACTTGAGCGCTTGCATGCGCTCTTCGCTCTCACGAGCTGCTTGCGTCGCTTTCTCTGCATCAAGTTGTGCCTGTGCAGTCTAAAGCACAGAGATCCATGTGTAAATGAGCCGATCAGCCATTCAGTCACGACGCTAAAGCACAAAGCATCCGCGCGAGGCACGTACGAGCTCTTGCAGGATGTTGAGTTTGAACTCGAGCTCGCGCTTGTCGCGCTTGATCGCTTCGAGCTCGTCGTCGTGCTTCTTCTGTACGAGCGCTGCTTGCTCTTTCACAGCGGCGAGCTCGCGCTTGAGCTTGCTTTGTCGACCACCCATGCGTACATGCGCTATCCGCTGATGCGAGCCGAGAGATGAATGACATGCTTGCTCCTGAGCTGCTCCATCACAGCAGTAGAGCTAAATATACAAGCAGGTCGCTCAAGTTTCTTGAAAGCCTTCGGGTACTCTAGTCATATCGAAGTTGAGACGACGAGGTCAAGTTGACGAGGTTGATACGACTAGAGCTCGACAGCGAGGCAACCAAAGTCAAGGGGATTCAATGACAGCTCAGTCCAAGTATCGAGACTTTGAAGCTGGAACCATGACTGCACTCAAGACACTGCGCTGAACTATGCGATTTGTTTCCTCAGCTGAACTAGACGAGACTTCGAGCGATCGCAAGTTCACCACAGGCTCGGCTCGTACACCTCGTTGGTGCGCACGTTCCTGCGGACTGCGAAGTCGTCGATAGAGCTGCTCACAGAGGTCAGCACTGGTATCGACGCAAAGTGTAGACACGCTCAAGTAGTCTGCACATGCGTGAGTCGCAGTGTTTGAGCACAGCACATCCAGCAGCATGAGCGCTCCTGGATCAAACTTGCTATGGACATCCGAGGTTCTGCAACGTCGTCCACTCCTTTGAGCGCTAATGATGAAGGTCGCATGGCTCTGGGTCACCATGGCGCGAGCGAGGGCGTGATGACCTCCAAGTACGACGAACATATTCAAACGCAAGACCCAGATGCACTCTCTGGGGTCAATACATAAGTTATAGTGTGTGAGGAGGTGTGCTCATCAGGTCCTCGCGCGCGCTCACATGCAGACGATGTTCTCAGTGCTGTCACTACTATCGAGCGCTCAGTGCACAGTGTCCTAAAGCACGCGAACTCTCACTCACGCATGTGTCGCTGCACTGCTAACAAACAGATAGCCACATCACAACGACGGCGGTGGCGGAGCTGCTGCAGGGTGCGCGTACGAGACTGCGCTGTGGTACACGCGCGAGACGCAGAGCGAACCGACACTGATCGACGCTGCTGCGAGCTCTTTTCCAGTCGCAACGAAGCCGTGCGTCGACGCGTACTCGAGCCACGACTTGAAACACTCGCGCGCAACGACGCTGAGCTGTCGCGCACTGATCTTCACGAGCAGGATCCATAGCTTCGTCATCTGCATAAAGTTCCCAAACATCTCGACTGTGAGTGACGCGTGCTCGGGGTAGTACGTCTCAACCATGAGCGCAACGCCGACGATGCTTGCGACTGGGATCTACAGGCAATGACGACAACACACACACACACAGCCAGTCAGTCGGTCAGTCGTCATACGCCACCACCAGTCATAACATGTAGAGCGGATCGCCAGAGAGACACTCACTGCAAAGCCGACAAACGGGAGGCTCACGACTGTGAGCGCGCCAGTCCGGAACGGATGCTCGCTCGCCTGAGCGCGCGTCTTCGTTGCAAGGTGCGCCAAGTACGTCCGGAGCGCAGCCGAGTGCTTGAGCCGGCGCTGTTGCTGCTTTGATCGCGCACGGTGTGCTGCGCGACGGCGTGCAGCAGCAGCGCGTTGACTGCCTTCATCATCATCATCATCGCCAGTGGCGACTGGGTCGTCTGCTGGGAGCTCTTCGATCGTAATGCGCTCGGCTTGGTCGCCGCGGAGCTTCTCACGCTCGTCGTCACCGAGCGAGACGAACAGCGCTTGGCCGGCTTCGAGCACGCGCTGCGCAATGCCGAGCGAGAGCTGCGCTGTGAGTGCGAGCTCGTCCTGTGTGATCGTACTGAGCGCGTCGTCGAGCACGCTGCACATGTTCTCAGCGAACGCCATCATGTTGCGCACGTTCTCTTCATCTGGCGGTGCGACAATGAGCTCCGTCGACGTTGGAGACGCTGCTGCTACTGCTGCGCTGTGGTCGCGATCGAGCAGCAGCGTCGAGTGGTTCGCCGACTGAAGGTTCTGGCACAAGACGCGCATCTTGTCTGGGTCGTCGAGGATCTCACCGACGTTCTCGCGCACGCTGCGCAGACTCTCTTGCGTCGCAGCGATCGCCTGTGCGAGGTTCGCAGCGACATCTTCGTAGCTCATGTCCTGGACCATCGCACTCGCGTCTTCGCAGCTCTGTGCGAGCAAGTCCATGAGCGTCGCGGCGTGCGCGGCATCTTGGCGCGAAGAGTTCACTACCAGTGTTCGCCGCATTAGCCAGTCCATCCATAGCAATATCTGTCAGTCGCGCTGTCGATCGCTCTGTCTCGTTGCGACAAGATGCACAGTAGCATGACTGCATGGCGTACCTTGCAGGTCGCTCGTTGCCGACTCGACGCACTGCTGCAGGAGCAGCTCCATTGCCTCGGCTTGCGCTGCCTCAAAGTCCCGCATCGCCGTTGTATATCGGTGTATATGTGCGTCTGTTGCTCTGTACTTGCTCCTTCTCGTTGCTGTTGCCTGCTGCTTCTTCCAGATCGCTTGCCTACTAACCTTTCCTCGATCGATCGATCGATCCGTCGGAGCTTCTCCGAATGGCAAGACACACTCACTCACTCACATGCGATGAGCCAGCAATGCGATTGATTCCGACGTGATTCAAGCCGAACGAAGCTACATAGAGAATCTCCAAGCTTCATCCATCTATATAGGGTCGTTTCTCAGAACCATTGATCTACACTGGGTTCAACATCCTATATAGGTAGATGATCCACCTGATTCTTTGACACTTGAGAAGAACAAAGTGTCAAAGCACGAGCGCCGGACGCCATGGTCACGATCCCGCGCGACGAGGTGTTCGCCTTCATCCGCGCGACAGAGGGCAGCTCCTCGGAAGAGTATCGCGCGGCGGTGGTAGAGCTTGCTCGCGTTCATGGTGTCAAAGCAAAACCGCTCCATACACGCATCAAGCGCATGCGCGATAAGCTCCGGTACTCCACACACCCCGAGCCACAACGCGAGCCGCACCCAGAGGAGCAGCAGCAAGAGCAACACGAACAACAAGAGCAACAAGAGCAACAACAAGAGCAGCAAGACCCGCCGCACAATGCAACCATGTCTGAACTCGAGGCGCGGGCACAAGAGCTCATGAAACAAGTCGACGCTCTTCGTGCACTTCTCTTGGCCGAGCAGGAGCGATACCAGTCGGTCAAGTCGCTGCTCGACCAAGAGACGGCACGCACACAAGCACTCGAAGCGCACTCACAAGCTCTCTAGGCGCGCACACAAGCTCTCGAGGAGTCTCTGCGGCTCGAGCAGGAGCGCTCGCAGATCAAAGTGCTCTTTAGCCCGTCAAGCCACGCATCGCTGCGTGGCTTGGCGAACGAAAACGATGCGTGGCTGCTCGATCGCCTAAAGTCCGAGAACGTGCAGCAACGCGTACGGCTGATCATGTACAGCCTGACATCGAAAGAGCTCAAGAAACGCTTGGATGACCTCGCAGCACTTCCACACCATCTGGTGGAACTCATTGTCGACAGAAACCAAGCGGTCCACCCCGACTCGCTCGTTGGCGAGCTGCACCCAGCTGTCCGGCTCAAGACAATGCACCACATCGTACACGCGAAAGTGCTCGTTGTCGACAGGACGCTGGCCGTTGTCGGAAGTCACAACTGGAGCCACTCGGGCTTCCTCTCCAATGTCGAACTGAGCCTCGCTGTGACCGACATCAAGACGATCGACACGATCACTGATCAGTTCGATCGCCTTCAGCCTCTTGCCCACGATCTCGATAGAGATGCTGTAAAGAAGCTCCAACTCGTGCGCTGCACGTGCTGCACTTGCACGAAGCCCAAGAAGCGCAACCACTACTACCCTGTTGGGCTCCTAACGGGACATCTTGCGTTTGCTCCAAGCGTGGCGAGCGTGCGAGATGAAGAAGATGAAGACCAGCAGTGCCACATGCAGTGATAGCTGAAGTCAAGCTAGCCTGAATATTACGTTCAAATTCGATATCAAGGTTGCGCCTCTTAGTGCTCAAGTGCTCGTGCTCTTCCACCACACACACACACACGCGAGTGCCAGTTGATGCTGCAGCTCGCATGCACTATGTCGCTATGCTCGTCTTGTGTGACTGCACCAGACCAAGACAGGCAGTGGCAAGACGGGTGGACGGTCTGATTGGTCTGATTGAAGTTGGATGCAACGAGTGAGTACATGGCTACACAATTGCAGTGAAGCTCAATTGCAGTGAAAGAACCAGTGTGTACTAGCTAATACTCACTCACTCGCTCACTGCAGCTGCAGACGCAGTCTCCATGCTCTCGACTTGCTTCATCAGCAACGCTCCATGACACCGTGAGGTGAGCTCACACAGGAGCATCCACTCGCATGCAAATCAGCAACAGCGCACTACAGTGAGCACACCACATCATACCGCCTATTCTTGGCAGTGACAGGCGACTGAAGCACCTTCACCACCAGCGTGCTACAGCTGCAGCGAGCGCCACGCACTACTCATCACTGCGTAGTGCGCGCGAGCATGAGCACAAAAACGCCAGTCGTGAAGTCTGCGCGTATGAGTCCAGAGGCCGCGAAGAAGGTGTGTCTACTGTCTGCGTCTACTGTCTGCGTCCGCACTGCATGTGCGTGACGATACGGCGATTCATAGCGGTCTATGCTTTGCGAATGTGCGAGTACGTGCGCATGTAGACTGGCAGCAAGTCTCAGGCGCCACCGCTGCCGTCATCTAGCAAGCTCAAGTCCCCTGTACGCCTCCACATCATCTCTATCAGCTCGCATGTTCTCAATGCCGGATCTCACGCTCGATCGTGATGCACGATACCAACACCAACAGGAAAAAGCTACCGGAACACGAGGAAGCGGCAGCAGCGGCAGTGACAAAGAGAGTGTCAAGTTGCCGTCACTCGCTCCATCGACGCCGACCAAGAACGTAGGCAACGTACGCTATCGCACTCAGCTTTGTGACTGCGCTCGCTCAAACCGATGCTCGTGATCTGTTGGTGCGTCAGACATCCGAAGCAACAGTAGCGAAAGCGCCATTGCCGAAAACAGCAGCGAACAAGAGAGCACCAGCCACTGCCACCTCGCCGAGCAAAGTGGATGCGAAGAGCAGTCCAAGTAAAGCGAACGCTGCAGCAAAGCCGACTGCTGTGTCACCTCTTGACACACTGACGACAGCAAACCCCGTTCAGTCACCTGAAGATGCCACCGAGTCTTTATCGCCACTCGACACGCCAGCACAATCCGCTCAGGACGAGGCACTGAAAGCGCAAGCAGAACTCGCTGCTGCTCTTGCTGCACAGGAAGCCGCCGCAGCTCAAGCAGCAGAAGCAGAGCGTGTGCGCAAAGAGCGTGGCAACGGCATGGTCAAGCTCATCTACGAGCAGTACGACGAAGAGTTCCTGATCATCGACGGCTCGGCGACTCAAGCCAACATCGACGAAGTGTACTGCCTCTCCTTTGTCATGCCCGAGTGCCTCGTGCACTTATCGCGACATCCGAACCCAGAGCGCTTTGAGCGCGAGAACGCCGGTGTGTTTGACTCGCTCGTGCGCGAAGAGCCACGCGGCGTGTACCAAGACCTCGAGCGCGGTGAGACGTACTATGTCGTCGTGGAACAAGAGGCAGACCAGCTGCGACGCGATCAAGAGGCGATGCGCGCCAAGTGGGGCCAAGAGATCCAGCGCGAGAAGCAGCTCGCGAAAGCGGAGGGCGACGGCCGAGGCTTTGAGACGTGCTCGTGTGTGTACGGCAACCCGTGCGTGGACGAGTACGGTTGCAAGGACTGGCACGCGCGCTTTGCAGTTGCAACTGCGAATGGCTGGAAAGGATTTTGAATAGAGAACGACCAGAGATGCACATAACACGGCGATGTGGTTGATCGCATGAGAGTTCGCTCGTTGCCACTGGTGGTGTCACGTAGGTGTCGTCACAACACGCACAGACACACGGTTGGCTCTGCGAGGCGCGTGTAGAGGAGAGCGCACACTCTTGGTCTCCAATTATTTGGACTAGCACATTCTAGTTCACAAAATAATATTGAATCGCTCATCAATTCAAATTCAATGAATTGCCAATTGAATTGCATCGACACCGCAAAGCCTCAAACACAGCGCTATCATCGCGAACGCGAACGACGCACAAGAACGAACGTCTGCAAGTGCGCGAGATCTTCATCTGCGCGCGTGTGTGTGAGAGAGTCTGCGCGCATAGGAGCTTGCGTGCACGTGTTCCTGTCAACGACTGATCAGCCAATCAAGCGACCGACTGAGTGAGCGATGGCGTACAACTACGTCGCGACTGCACAAAAGCCCACGAGCGTCTCGCACTCGGTCACCGCAGCGTTCACTGGTCCAAACGATGTGAACTTGCTGCTCGCCAAGACGACGCGGTTCGAAGTGCACTTGCTCACGCCCGAGGGGCTCTTTCCGCAGCACGACGTGAACCTCTACGGCCGCATCGCGATCTTCGAGGTCTTCCGCGCTGCGAACGAAGCGCAAGACTGGCTCTTCATCGTCACGCAGCGGTTCCAGTTCTGCGTCTTGGCGTACGACGCTGCGACGCAGCAAGTCGTGACAAAAGCCCACGGGACGATCCGTGACTCGATCGGTCGCAGCAGTGAGATCGTCACGACTGGGAACATTGACCCCGAAGGCCGGCTCATTGGCATGAACTTGTACGAAGGGTACTTTAAAGTCACTCCGATCGACAGCAGCAAAGGCGCGCTCAAGGACACGTTCAACATCCGACTCGACGAGCTCCGCGTGATTGACATCAAGTTCCTCTATGGATACAGCAAACCGACGATCTGCGTCTTGTACGAAGACGGCAAAGCCGCGCGTCACGTCAAGACGTACCACATCCTCGTGAAAGAGAAGGACTTTGCTGAAGGACCGTGGAGTCAGTCGAACGTCGAAGCCGGTGCGAGTCTGCTCGTGCCAGTGCCAGCGCCATGTGGCGGTGTCCTCATTGTCTCGAACCAGACGATCGTGTACCACAACGGCGCGAGCTTCCACGCGATTCCGATGCAGAGCACAGTGATCCAAGTCTACGGCTCGGTCGACAAAGACGGTTCGCGGTTCTTGCTCGCGGACCAGTACGGAACACTGTCAGTCGTTGCGCTCCAGCTCAGTGGCAAAGACGTGACTGGCGTGCACTTGGAAGTGCTTGGTGAAACGAGCATTGCGTCGTGTCTTGCATACTTGGACAACGGTGTCGTGTTTGTCGGCAGCGCGTACGGCGACTCGCAGCTCATCAAGCTCAACGCAGAGCGCGACGAGCACGGGTCGTACATTGAAGTGCTCGACACGTACGTGAACGTCGGTCCGATCATTGACTTTTGCGTCATGGACCTCGACCGACAGGGTCAGGGCCAGATCGTTACGTGCAGCGGCGCAGACAAAGACGGCTCGCTCCGAGTCATCCGCAATGGCATTGGCATCAACGAGCAAGCGAGCACCGAGCTGCCTGGGATCAAAGGCATGTGGGCACTCCGCGAGACGTTTGCTAGTGAGCACGACCGATACTTGCTCCAGAGCTACGTGAGCGAGATCCGCATCCTCGCAATTGGCGACGACGACAGCATGGAAGAGCGCGAGATCGACGCGTTTGTGAACGCCAAGACGCTCTGCTGTCGCAACTTGCTCGGGAATGCGTGGCTCCAAGTGACTGAGAGTGAGATGCGCGTGATCAGCTCCGAGACGTTTGCGTTGCTGTCCACGTGGACACCGCCGAGCGGCGTGCGCATCACAGTCGCAGCTGCAAACCCAACGCAAGTCGTCACAGCGACGTCAACCGGTGCGCTCGTGTACCTCGAAGTCGCGAATGGCGGCCAACTGGTCGAGCGCGCACAAGTCACGCTCGAGTACGAGATCGCGTGCATCGACATCACGCCGTTTGCACCAAGTAAGCACGCAGCAGACAGTGGCGACGTCAAGATGGACGGCGCATCGAGTCAGAACTGGGAGCTGAACGCTCTGCGCAGTCCGATCTGCGTCGTCGGGCTCTGGACGAACTTCTCTGTCTGCGTCTTGCAGCTCCCGACGCTGCAGCAAGTGACGAAAGAGCCGCTTGGGAACGACCTCTTGCCGCGCTCCGTGCTCTGCAACACGTTTGAAGGCCAAGACTATCTCCTCGTCGGTCTCGGCGACGGCAGTCTCGTGAACTTTCACGTTGACGCTGCGACTGGCGCACTGAGCAACCGCAAGCGCGTGTCGCTCGGGTCACAGCCGATCGCGCTGTCGACGTTCCGGTCGAAAGATATGACACACGTGTTTGCGTCGTGCGACCGCCCAACGGTGATCTACTCGAACAACAACAAGCTTTTGTACTCGAACGTGAACGCAAAGGAAGTGACGGTCATGTGTCCGTTTGACTCGGAGGCGTTCCCCGAGTGCCTCGCGCTCGCGTCCGAGTTGGAGCTCATGATTGGGACCGTCGACGACATCCAGAAGCTCCACATCCAGACGTTCCACTTGAACGAGTGGGCGCGCCGCATTGCGCACAACAGCCAGTCGCACACGCTCGGTGTGCTCACGATCAACTTTAGCGTCGACGACAACGGCGACGAAGTGGACCAGGGCTTTGTGCGCCTCATCGACGACCAGACGTTTGAGATCTTGAACTCGTACCGCCTCGATCCGTTCGAGACGCCGTGCTCAGTCATTGTGACGCCACTGAGCGGCGATGCAACGAACGCGTCGTACTTTGTCGTCGGTACAGCGTACGTGCACCAAGAAGAGGTCGAGCCGCACCAAGGCCGCATCCTCGTGTTTGCAGTCACTGGCATCCACGGCGAGCGCAAGCTCCAGCTCGTGACGGAGACGGAAGTGAAAGGTGCAGTGTACTGCTTGAACGCGTTCAACGGCAAGGTCCTCGCGGGCGTGAACAGCAAAGTGCATCTGTACAAGTGGAGCGAGAACGCCGAGAACGAAAAGGAGCTGATCTCGGAGTGCGGCCACTACGGCCACACGCTCGCGCTGTATATGGAGTCGCGCGGCGACTTCATTGTCGTTGGCGACCTCATGAAGTCGATCTCGCTCCTGAGCTACAAGCAGCTCGACGGCAGCATCGAAGAGATCGCAAAGGACCTCAACTCGAACTGGATGACCGCGCTCGGGATCGTCGACGACGACACGTACATTGGCAGTGAGACGGATTTCAACTTGTTCACGGTCCAGCGCAACAGCGGCGCCGTGTCGGACGAAGAGCGCGGGCGCCTCGAGACCGTTGGCGAGTACCACCTTGGCGAGTTTGTGAACCGCTTTCGCTACGGCTCGCTCGTGATGCAGAACTCGACGACGAACCTGCTCACTGCGATGTCGTCGTCGTCGTCTGACATGGTCGACGTTGGCCAGCAGCCGGCGACATCGTCGTCGAGCGCATTGACAGCGCCGCTGCGCCACGAGTCGATGCTCTTTGGCACAGTGAGCGGCATGATTGGCGTGATCCTGCCGCTGACGAAAGACCAGTTCAGTTTCCTCACGCGCATGCAGAATGCGCTGAACAAAGTCATCAAGGGCGTCGGCGGCTTCTCGCACAAAGAGTGGCGCACGTTTGAGAACCGGCGCTCGATCTCCGAGGCAAAGAACTTTATCGACGGCGACTTGATCGAGAGCTTCCTCGATCTCCCAAAGCCGCAGATGGCCAAGGTCGTCGACTTGCTCAACCGCGACGGCCACCTCGATGACAAGGACCCGATCACAGTCGAAGACTTGACGAACCGCATCGAAGAGTTTGCGCAGCTGCACTAAGAGACGTTGCACGGATAGTGTGAGCAGCAAGTACGAGTCGAGTGGAGCAACGCGCAAGCAAAGCGACTCGAGGCATGGACGTCGATCAATCGAGTCGAGTTGAACGTCAAACGCTTCCTTGATGCCCAAACATTCATCGTAGTCAATAAGTCTTTTTGAATTTATCTTGCAAATTGTATATAGCACTGGACTCTATTATTGTGTTTTCATCGAAATCGTGCCTCCAGGTTGAGCTACAGCAGCCAGAAAAAGCAAGCGAGGATGAACAGCTCGATTGATCCGCCTCAGTTGCTCGCGGCGTTCAACGCGCCGCCACCGCCGCCATCCGTGGCGCCAAGCGATGCAAGCGGCGCGAGCGAGTTCCTCCCAGGCATGTCCACTACAGCGTCGAGTGCGATCGCGCTTGCGACGGCTGTGCGCACAAACACGAGCAACAGCAGCGGCAGTCGCCGCAACAGCGCGAACAACAGCGCGCAGAAGAAGCAGCAGCGCATTCTCTGGGACAGCGACGCTGCGACGCGCGATGGCAAGACGAGCATCGGGATTTTGCTCGAGTGGCTCGCGGCTCCAGGCAACTACGACCGCTGGCGCGACGGCAAGTCGCAGTTTGGCGAGACGCGCGAGACGCTCTGCTCGCAGATCAAAGCCGAGATGATCAAGCACGGCATCCTCCATCGCGAGAACGCCAACATCCGCACGCAGATGAGCGAGCTCGAGCGCGCGTATGACAGTGCGATTGTGTGGCTCATGCAGAACGGCTTTGACGGCAAGCTCCCGGACGCTGCGACTGCTGCGGCTGTCGCTGCTGCAGCACCGCCAGACACGGTGACGTATGACGCCAGCACAGCGGAAGCGCATGTGCTGCGCACGTGCCGCTACTTCCACGTGCTCGACCCGATCATGCGGCAAGCATCAGCGACGCGCGTATCGCTCGCGCCGTCGTCACCAGTGCCACCGCGTCCGCGGCAGCGCGCACGTCTCGTCGTCCGTGGCGGCAAGAAGCGCGCAGGGATGAACGGCAGCAGCGACGACCAGCAGCAGCAGCAACAACTTGGTGGCGACTCGGACGGCAGCGACGGCGTCGACGGCGATGCAGCAAGCGCTAGTCGCTTCGCTGACGCGCGCCTTTCGGCAGCGCTCAAGCGCAAAGTTGCGAGCGAGAGCACGAGCTACAGCGCGTCACTCCCAACTGGAGCCGCAACAGCCAGTGCAACAGCCGCCGCAGCAGGCAGCAGTGGCAGTGCGCACCAGCAGACGCTGTTTGAGATGTGGCAAGGCGCGGCGAGCAACCCGACGGCGTACGAGAGCACGCAGCGGCTGCTGTTTGAAGCTGCGCGCGAAGAGCGCGACCGCAAGCGCTTCCACATGGACGAAGAGCGCAGTCGCCTCGCATGTGAGAAGCTCCGGCTCGAGATCCAAGCTGCGCAACTGCATCTCAACGTCGAGCGCGTGCTCGCGCGCAAGAAGCTCGCAGACGCTGCGCTGACGCCAGAGGAGATCGACGCAGTGGTCGAGTCGTCGTCGACCTAAGACCTGTCGATTGGGTCTGGCTGCCTCAGTGTGTACAGACAGAGAACGACAGAGCGCGAGTCAGTGCGACTGAGTCGCGCAACAGCGCATCCGCCAGTCGAGTGTGTGGGACGTCGTACGCAGGAGCGAGTCGTGGGTTGCGAGTCGGGACAATGAACATCAGTTGTATGTGCACGTGTGTGGCGATGAGGCATCCTACGAACAACCTGACTGGAAGCGCACGTGGCCGAGGCGGACGCACGAGAGAGCGCTCGCGTACGCGCAGTGAGAGTGGACTGGAGATCGTGACGCAGGCGCTCACGCGCGGCTGCTTATCCGGTCGCGGAGCTCGCACAAGAAGAACTGGAGGTCGTTGTCGCGCAGCACGAGCGCGACGAGGTCGTCTGCGTCAACGTCATGCTGCGCAAACTGCTTGTGCATGTGAGAGGAGCAAGCTTAGGTACGTGAGTCACTGCATCGCAAGTGGTTCATGTGAGATCAGGCGGCGACGTACCTCGACGTGGCGCACGCGCAGCGTCTCGGCGTCGTAGAAGAACCGGAGCGAGTGCGTCTTGTGGACCGTCACCTCCATGAACTCGTTCGAGATGTGGCTCACGGCGATGTCTGAGAGCTGCGACGTGATGCGGATCATGTCGTCGTACCTGCGCGTCGCACAAGCGAGTGAGTCTACGAGTCGCCTGTCACGAGAAGCTGCTAGGACTTGACGAGACCCTAGGACGCAGGACGCACCACTGCTTCATTCGCTGGAGCGAGAAGAAGTCCTCTTGGCGCTGCTTCGCTTCGACGTCTTTGCTTCGGAGGTCGTTGCGCTTCACGACGTCGCGGATCTTCTCCTGCGTCTGCTTCACGTGCGTCGTCACGTCGATCTTCTTGTCCTGCAAGACCATACGAGCGTCCATAGAAGCCAGTGAGTCTGTCTGTTGGTCTAGGACAGTGGCCACTACACAGCGCCATCTACAGCGTGTGGGAGGACACGCACCTCCAAGCGCTTTTGCTTGTGGTGGAGCTCCTGGATGCTCCGCGTCTGCTGGTCGAGCACGCGGCTGCAGTCGTCTTCGTCGTTGATCAAGAGGCCCGTGGTCATCTGGATCGCCGCTTTGCGCTGCGCATTGCGCTTCTGCAGCTCTTTCCACGTCTGCGTGAGCGTCTCGAGCTCGCGCTCAAACGCCGGACGCTCGCGCGCGTGCGTCACGACGCTCTGCTTTGCGAGTTCAGTCTCGCGCGCTGCTTGCTCAATGCGCACGACAAGATGCGCGCGCTCTTGCATGGCCTTTTGGAGCTCGAGCTTGCTCAAGCGATAGGCGCTGTGCACGTCGCTCGGTGCAGCGACCGTCGCTGCGAGCTCCTCTGGTGTCTCCATGTGCATGAGCTTGTCGAGTACGTTCTGCTGCACTTGCTTGGCCAAGTACTCGCGCTGGAGCGTCTCGAGTTGCTCCTATCATGTGGTGAAGCACGCATGCGATCGATAGGACGAGTGAGTGCGTGACGCCAGACACGCAGCTGTGTACGCGATGGAAGAGAGCACCTGCGTACCAGTGATGCCTGCAATGCAGCGCTCTCAGGCAGCTTCTTTGCGATCTTGGACGCATAGAGCTCTGTGAACTCACTGCGCGCTGTCGTCTCGCTGCGCATACAGACAAAGGACACATCACGCTCGCTCTCAGTGTCACGGCACGTACTGACAGACGTCTTGCAAGCGAGCAATTTCGCTTGAGATGATCATGCCTGCTGCTGCACGAACCTGAGCACATCGCCGTCCACTGGCTGCTCGGGCGTGCTCTGCTCGCCGTTGATCAGCTCCTGCGTGAGGTCGCTGTCTTCATCCGCTCCAGTCGCCGGTGCATGCTCATCGACGCTCATTTTCGCGCGTCTTAATGTGTAACCAGCGTTTCAAACAATACCCTAGTAAAGTGCGCGACAAAAGTCTTGGAAAAAAACTATTTTGTTGGCTGTACCGTCAATTTTGCTCGTAGAAGCTAAAAACATATCAAAAACGATAGAGCGTTCTGCGACGATTGCGGTGATACAATCCGATCACCGAAA
>JAASFL010000089.1:0-38462 GCA_023333735.1 Globisporangium takayamanum
CTCCATCTTCGCAACACCGCCACTCACATTGGGCCAGAGACCAACAATCATGTAGTCTAGACAACGTAGTAATGCTGGGTAGTTCCCTCTGGCAGGAGAGAAGTCCAGCCTAAGCAACAAGTTAGGCTCTTTGACCCCCCGGCACCTCGAGTCGTTCACCGCACGAGACGCAAAGCAGCAGCAGCAGAGGTGCACTCGGCACAGGCGCTTGCTTGCGCTTGCTCGCTTGCTTGCTTGCCCTCCACGCTCCGCTCGTTACGCCTTTGCCGCTATTCCGAGCGCATGGGTCTCTATTTCCAGCCTCGCACTCGCATTCGACATTCGACACAAAGCACAAGGTGCTGCCGACCACCTCGCCTCTACAAGATCCAAGTCAGTCGGGTCTGCACATGTGCAGGCGTCGATTGCGCTCGGTGGAGTCGGAGGCGAGCGTCAACGACTGCGAGACCGGTCTTCAGTCGTTCGGTTAGTCGAACCTCTCTCTCGAGCACACAGGTTTATGATACGAACGAGCACGCGTCCTGCACTTCGGATAGGACTAGTGGGCAAGTGGACTCGCTCGATCCGCGAGAGGCTGTAGAGCGTAGAACAGGGTGCTCGATGAGTCGTATCGAGACAGCGAAATCGCCGCCATTCACAGCAGCAGTGTCCAGTCCGAGTCAACACTGTTGTCATACTGTTGTCACACGTACATGGACACTTATGAGTCTGTCCAACTACCACTCAACGCGTCCTTAGTCATTCGTCCTTCGTCGTTAGCGCGTGAGAAAGTAGACGAGCACGACAACGAGCGCCATGCAGCATGCGGCAAGGAGCTGCTGCGTGCGCTCACGTGCGCGGCGCGCGCGCTCGACACTTGCGTCTTTCGTCGTGAGCACGAGCGAGTGCGCATCGCGCTTCTCGTCATGCGCGTACGTGATCACGTCCCAGCCATCAAATGTCGCAATGGTGTACTGGCCATCGGAGACTGTAACGTTGTAGCCCATGGGGTACTGCACATGCGGCACGACGACTTCAGTCGGTGCACTCAGTGCCTCAGTCGCAGCGAGGCGCTTCCAGTCCGTCGAGTACTCGAGCACGTACTTGACACGGCTCGTACTAAAGAGCGATGTCGTCGGGATCCCAGCGATCTTGCGCGCATGCGGACGCGCAAACGCTCGGACTGCGCGCGCACACGCGTCTCTCGAGTCTGTGCCAGGCAGGAGCGCCGAGGATGACGGCGTGTCGCGACTCACGATGCTCAAGTCTTCGAGGTTCCACTGGTCGCCGTACGCGTGGCAGTTGCTCGGTGTGTAGCACCAGAGCGTGAACGACACGAGCGTTGCTTCGAGGCACGCAATCGTGTGCGTCAACGCATCGCGCTGGGCGCTGTAGTCGCCAGTCGTGTACGCCTTGGCGCGGTTCAAGTTGAATGGAATGCCCGTCTCGCCAATCAGACACGGCGCGTGGTTCATCCGCGTGCGGCCGTAGTCTCTAATGTGCTGGAGCTGTCGCTCGTGCATGCGCCGCACTGCGCGGTACCCAAACGCTGGCATCTTTGTCTTTGGGTCGACGCTAAAGTACGGTCGCCACATCTGGAGGAAGAGCGTGACACCGTCGTACCAGTGCGTTGCGTTCACAGCGCGCGGGACAACGCTCTCACGGATCTCTGGGAACTCTGTCGCGCTGAACTCGAGCGGTGGGAGCTCGACAAACAGGAACGTGTGCGGCAAGATGCTGTAGATACGCTCAGCAAAGCGCTGTGGTCCATGACAGACGTAAGATGTCATGTCAGTGCAATCGCTCATAAACCACACCTCATCTGAACCACACCACTATAAACCACATCAACAATTAAACCACAATCGAACGCACCGCAGCAAATGGGACGTAGCAGTCGCGCCCAAAGTCGACGTCTGCAAAGTAGTGCGGCTGCAGGAGCACTGGTTTGCCGCTCGCATCGAGCTTCCACACGCCTTCGTCCATCCAGATGCACCGGTGCGACGCTTGCCACGCACGCACACCATGTGGATCAACGCGCTCTTTGCAGTCCGGTAAGCCAAACACGTGCTGTCGAATGCCATTGGACCAGCGACCAACGACCTGCGGGATGCCTTCACCGAGACACATGCCCTGGAACGGCGTCGGTGCAAAGTCGTACTTGAGCTCGCCGTCCTGGAAGCCCTTGTTGAGGTCCCGCACGCCAATGTAGCCGCACGCTGGTTCGTTCATCGAGCCAAAGCCGACGACGTTGGCAAGTCCACGGAGTGCAGTTGCGAGCGCTGCGATCGCGTCCAAGTAGTGGCTCTGGAGGTACTCTTGGACCTGCACGCCGTTGACAAAGCAGTGCGGCGCAAGGCGCTCGCCGCCCCAAAAGAGCGTGAACATCGTCGCGGCTGCGAGTTTGAAGTAGTTTGTTGGCCAGATCATCTTTGGGAACGCCTGAGCACGCTCATCAAACGTCTCAATGCACAGCGCAGCCTTCGTTGCTTCAAAGTTCCGCGGCTCAAAGCCCACGGCTTCGAGCGTCCAGAGTGGCGCGCCGTCGCCGCCAGTCCAGCGCGACCAGACGTCCTGGTGCGGATCGACGTACACGAGGATGTCGTACGCTGCTGCTTGCTCGATGAGCGCGCGGATGTACGTGAGGTACGCCTGGTCGTACTTGCCTGGACCTTCGTGCTCGATCGCTTCCCACGTCACAATGAGCCGCACGAACGTGAGGCCCCAGCGCTGGAGCCGTGCAAAGTGCTCGTCAGCGTCTGCGAGCGGGAACGGCCGGTCGACGAACGACACGTGCGGTGCATTGTCAAAGAAGTCGAATAGCGACGGCAGCGGGTCGCAGTGGTTGTACCCGCGCGGGAGCTTCGACGCGCCGCCGAGGTTCACGCCGCGCAAGAGCTGCACACGGCCATGGGAGTCGACAAAGTGACCGTGGCGGATCGAGAGTCCGCCTGCTACACCGCTCTGGTTCAGCGCCGGCGCGAGCGGAGGCGCAACGTACGCGTGTGGATTCGACGTCGATGCGAACGACGCGCGCGAGCTCGAGGACATGCGCGGACCCGTGAGCACATGGCGCGGCGGCTCCATGTCGTCTTGATCGACTTGGTTGCTTCGATGTGCTGTTGCTGTTGCTGCTGGAATGAGACGATTGTTGAATGCGTCTGTTTGCGCCACCGAACAAACCAGAAACGCGTATTTTAGCCAATCAGCGCTTGGTTTGAGTCAAGAACGTGGCACTAGCCTGTTCTATTTCGCCACCGACTAGAAACCCTGGAATGCACGAGAAGATCATCAAAGGAGCAAACATGTTCACGATCTGCAGTGTATGTATGTGGTCCTTGGCGCTCAAGCGATCCCTCTATGGACATGAACACACACGATCTGCTCGCTTCATTGTGCATTGAAACACTCTGCTTGGTTTCGGCTCGCCATGTACGCCCATGGTCTCTGTGACGCCTCAGAGCCCAAGTCGTAACGACACCTTTGACTTGGTCTCAGGACGCCTTGAACGTAGTGACTCGACTCGAGCAAGCACACGATCCTAGCTCGCAATCAAGTCCTTGTGACTCGGGTCTTTCATGCATTGAGATGCGGCAAATCGCGTCGTGCGATCTCGATGTCCGATCACTCAAGACGCCGCATTGACGTCAACGAGCTTTGCTGAGTACGAACGTCCTATCTTGCTGTCCTACTCGAGTGCGGGACGCCTCGGCTCGTCCTGTGCTTGCTGCTGTTGGTCTTTGTTTGCTGTTGTGGTGTGAGGATATGTATCAGATCGACCTTCATGGCTCGAGTGAGTGCTGGTGCGCGCTCCGGTGCAAGTCGCCAGTCGTGAACGCGAGCGAGCGAGCGCATGCCGGCTGGCGACGCGGAACGCGCTCCATCAACGCGACGCGCCAGATGGCGGCTTGCGCACAAAAGAGAGCGACGGCGCGCATGGATCCCGTTACGTTGCCTCGATATGCACGAGCCTTTCGTCCGGTGTGTGTCATGGCAGGAGCGCTCAAGGCGCTACATGTCCTGCCCTGCCATGAAGCACCCAGAGGTCTGCGTGCGAAAGCGAGAGCATCGAATGGACCTGTGGACCTGTGATGTGATATGCGGCGGGACACCGAGCGAGCGAGCGCTGACTTGCATGTCCGTTGACGGCACACACACAGCAACAAGCAGCAGCAAAAGCTCGCGAGCCAGCGAGGGGGGAAAACAGGTTGGTCCGCCCTGGCTCTGACGCTCTTGTGCCACGCACTTGCTCGATCGGTCGGTCGGTCTCGTTGCAGCTCGTTGATCGAGCAAGGCGTTTGTTGGTATAGAGCCGCCATGCTTGGGCTTGTAAGTGTGTGCAGGATATCCATGTGAGAGCTGGCGCGGGCGTCGTGCAGGCGTGCGCGCATTGCATCTCGAGCGCCATCTCGAGCTCCAGCGCCATCGAGGCTCCATCGAGACGACACCAACGACACCAACCAGATCGACACCAAGCGCGAAACCGACTCGAATTGGTTCGATTTCCGCAAACAGACTCTGGTGTTGCAGAATGAAGGCATCAGCGAATCAAATCGCTCAAATCGTTGCGCAATACGGAAAAGATCCACTAATCGAGACGCGACAGTACCCACCCCAGCTGCTCCAGCGGAAGAAAAGCGAGGCTCGACGCCCGCAACAGAGCGCGATCAGAGCTAGAAGAACAGCAACAGTGCGCAAGCGAGCGCGAGACTCAAGAGAGAGCGAGGGAGTCGCCAGCCGCACGCACGTGTCCGGACAAGAACCGAGCAAACCCGAGCGCGCCGGCTGTCCCCCACACCACCACCGTCACACACACACGCCCACGCGCGCGCGTGTTGCACTCATTCACCTACACGCGGCGCAGTGCACGAGTGAGACTCGCTCGTATTCCGTCGGCATCGAGAGGTACGAACGAACGATCGATCGAGTGAGCGCGGCATCATGGACGACTACCGCGGCGCCAAGTTCATTGGCATCATCGGCCACGAGAGCGTGAGCCACAATGGATCGAAGACGACGGTCTACTTCCTCCAGGTCCAGGTCGACGGCGCCATGTATGTCGTCAAGCACCGGTACCACGACTTTAAAGACTTTTACGACAAGGTACATACATGCACATGACTCTCGAGTATGATCGCGCGCTCTGTGTGTATCAATGACTCACACAGACACTCGCTTGTACGTGCACACGCGACTGTAGCTCGTTGCCGAGGGCCACAAACTGCCGGTGCTCCCACCCAAGAAGTTCCTCGGGTCGTTCAACAAGGAGTTCATTGTGAAGCGGCAACAGGAGCTCACGCTCTGGCTCCACCTCCTGTGCTCCTGGGACCCGTCGTCGAGCCACCCAGACCCGCGCCAGAGCGAGCACTTTAAAGAGTTCATGCTCGCGAACGTACGTCGTCACATAGGCACTAGCTCTATCGCTATACGTCGATAGGTCGAGAGCTCTGTACTGACACCTCTCTCTGGCTCATGCGCCTTGCTGCCGCCATTCACAGAAAGAGCCACTGGACAAGGACGCTCACGGTGCACCGCTGCCTGCTGCAAAATCCTCAGCAAGCAGCTCGGACTCGGCGCCGACGTCGCAAGAGAGCAGCAGCAGCAGCAGTGCGAACGAGCCGCTGTACAACACGCCCAAGACGTCGCTCGACGACTTTGAGCTGCTCAAGGTCATTGGCAAAGGCTCGTACGGCAAAGTGACGCTCGTGCGCAAGAAGGAGTCGAAGAAGCTGTTTGCGATGAAGTCGCTGAACAAGTCGAACGTGAAGCGCCGGAACCAAGTCGAACACACGCGCACGGAGCGCCGCGTGCTCGGGCGCGCAAAGCACCCGTTCATTGTGCACCTCCACTACGCGTTCCAGACGTCGCAGAAGCTCTACTTTGTCCTCGACTACTGCCCTGGCGGCGAGCTCTTCTTCCACCTCTCGCGCATGGAGAAGTTCGAAGAGCCCATGGCCAAGTTCTACGCCGCGGAGATCACGCTTGCGCTCGAGCACCTCCATGATCTCGGCGTCGTCTACCGCGACCTCAAGCCTGAGAACATCCTGTTTGACCAAGTCGGTCACGTCCTGCTCGCAGACTTTGGCTTGGCGAAAGAAGGTATCACGGACGGCGCAGAAGGGACGAACTCGATGTGCGGGACCCCCGAGTACCTCCCGCCTGAGATCCTCGACCGCGTCGGCCATGGCACGGCAGTCGACTGGTGGGCGCTCGGCATGGTGCTGTACGAGATGCTCACAGGCTTGCCGCCATGGTACACGCGCAATCGCCAGAAGCTCTTTGACCGCGTGCGCAATGCGCCGCTGACGTTCCCAGACGAAGTCGGTCCGAGTGCGCGGAGCCTCATCAGCGGGCTCCTCACGCGCGACCCGAGCGAGCGCCTTGGGAGCCGCAGCGCTGATGACGTGAAGAACCACGAGTTCTTCCGCGACATCAACTGGGAGGACCTGTACGCGCGCAAGATCGCGCCACCGTTCAACCCGTGTCCGTCAGTCGCGAGTCTCGAAGACACGCCGAATTTTGAGCCCGAGTTCACGAAAATGACGCTCAACAGTGTCGAGACGTCGACGCTCCGTGTCTCGGACGCCTCGCGCCCGTCGATGACGTTCCAGGGCTTTACGTACAACACGCCGAACGACCTCAACTCGATGGCGGACTCGGTCGGACGGAGCTAAGTGCGCGAGCGTGCGTACTTAATGAAGCAGACGCTCAAGCGCTGTGATCGCAGCAGCGTTGAGCGAGCACTGAGCTTTGCCAAAGACTGGAGACTGTCAGGACCAAGAAAGCAAGAGAGAGGTGAAGAGATGGAGAGAGAGACCGCCGCCGCGAAGTCAGCGAGCGCGCGAGTGCGTGCAGTGTGCGTTTGCCGTGTAAGAATCGCTGATAAAAACCCAAAATGCCCACACAACCATGTGATAAAAACCCAAAATTGGTCGGTGCCTGCGTTCTCGACGACCGTGTTGCCGTGTTGCTCGTATCTGGTCCGTCGTTAGTCTTCTGCTGACGGCGCAGGCGACGAGGGCGACATGGTTGGGAGCTTGCGGTACTTGAGCAGGTTTCGGTACTTGTCCTTGATGTCGACGTTCGAGCGCCGGCTCAGCTCGCGCGCGAACTTGTTCTTGATCAGGACCCAGACGTTCGGGTGCGAGCTGAACTCCTTGTACCCGCGCGTGAGCGCATCGACTTCGAGTGGCGACCAGCGCTTGCGCTTCGCACGCACACGAATCGTGGTGTCCGCCAGCTCTTGCTCGTTCTCTTGGTCGTTCTGGTCAGAATCCTGCTGCTGCTCAAGATTACAACAGTGTTGACGACGGGTGAGCACACTTGCCAACGAGCACCTTAGCAATCAAGCAGACTCAGGAGAACGGTCGTACCACAGACGGCAGAGCTTCAGCTGGTGGCGTCTCGTCCTCTTCAGCAGACACTTGTGTCGACGTCTCATCATTGTTCTCATTGTCTTGTGTGCGACGTGGAGATGCACTCGCTGGAGCAACAGGTCGCACTGCAGACTTTACAGACGCAGCACTGCGACTACTGCTATCGCTATTGTTGTTGTTGTTGTCGTTGAGCTGTGTTGGCAGCTTGTCGGCATCGTTGTCGTCATTGTCGATCTCTGAGATCGACGCGTCGGACGTTGAGCTCGTGGCTGCAGCATGCACACACACAAAGGACCATCAACATCGCGTCAGGCTCAAGCCAAAGGTGTAGACACTGGAAAGACATGTAAACTCGCATACGTACGTGCAAATGGCAAGCGCGTGGACCAGATGCGCGTCGAGTCAGGACCTTGTGCTGCTGTTGCTGCTTCACTGCTGCTCACTAATGCTGCTTCACTCGCTGGTTGTTGCACAGGCATGTCGTCGTCCACATTGTCGACCTCAGTGCGTGCTTTGTCCTGCATCAGTCGAACACAGACGCATCAGTCAACGGCCAGGACAGCAGTGTTAGCATTGCTTGGCATCAGCCACTCGCCACTCGCATGTTCGTACCTGCTCGAGCCGAATCGAGTGAACTGTCGAGAGCGCGCGCCACTCGCTCGCGCTGCCGCAGAACTGCTGCTCGAGCTGTGCGCGACAGATGCGCTTTCTGTGGCATCACACAGACAAAGGACATGAACGTAGTGTGAGTGCTAGAAGGGCATGAACCTCCATTAACCGAATGGCTGTCGACAGAGCTCTATGTGAATGCATGAGACGTACTGCGGCGGCTCGAGGCGCTCGCTGTGTTTGGCTGCAAACATGACTTCGAGCTCCGTCTTCCCGAGCACTTGGTCGTCAATGCGCCAGAGCACGCGCTTGAAGTCGCGCCGGAACGCCACGTACGCGAGCTGGTGGATCGCAAAGATCTCGTCCCAGCGCGCCTTGAAGATCAACAACAAGAGAAAGAGCATTGTCAAGTCAGTGACGCCAATCACAGCCTTTTACTTGGTCCTAGTCCCATTGTACCTTGGGGTCATCGTCGTCAAACATGAGTTCAAAGTCGCGGAGGAACTTGCCAATGACCGACGTCTCGCCTGCGTCACTGCGCATACGAGCGCACATGTGGCATGATGGTCGCGTGAGTGCGTTGTACTGTCACTCGAGTGCGCCTCTAGAGCAAAAGAGAGAGAGAGCAAGCGACTGATCCGACGTACGCAAAGTGTTTGCTCTGGAGCATGCGGCAGATGCGGTGGACGCCGCCAGCGTGGCAGAGCACGTCGCTCTCGAGCTTAAAGAGCTCCGAGTCGTGGCCTGCAAACGAGATTGCAAGGCGCTCGACGAGGATCTAGACAAACGCAAGCAAGCAAGCAAACGAGAGCACGTGATGTGTGAGACTGTGCTCTCGTTGTGTGAGCAGCTCAGCAAGCAAGTATTGGCAAAAACGTACGTGCAGGAAGAGCTTGGAGCTAAAGAGCTCTCGACAGAGATGCACTGGGAGGTCCAAGCCATCGCACTAGCATCGCACAATGCATATAGACAGAGAGAGAATGACAGTCAGTGCATGTGTAGTGTCGTCACGCCTGCAAGGCAAGCAGCAACTCCCATCATGCAGTGAATGATGGCGCACCACGTCAATGAGATGGTCAAACACAAAGCTGTAGTCGGGTCCGTTGGCTTTGTCGAGTTCGTGGCGTAAGCTCGCGATCTCAATGCGCCAGTACACGTTGCTGTTCTTTGGCAATGTCCAGCCCTGCTTGTCCATCAACGTCACAATGCCTGGCGACGTGCACAAGCACGAGTGCATTGCCAGGTAGTTAGCGCATGAACCGCATGGCTATCGACAGCAGCAAACATAATCGAGTGAGCGCGATGATGCAGTACATGGACGCACCGAGCGCTTCTTCGCAGCCGCCGTACTTGGCCAAGAAGTCGGCTTGCGCCTCGAGCACTTCGCGCATGACTCGCATTGCCATTTCAAACGTCGTCGAGTGTCTCCGCGCGCGAAAGTGGCAATTGCTAGGGTTTCTTCGCTCGAAAGGAGGAAGCCCTAGACCCTAGAACATGGCGAGTTGTGGCACAAGTCAAACAGTGGCAAAATGTGTCCTCTTGCCACCAAACACCGCGAGCACAATCGCAACGACAAACGATTACAAGCCTGCATGCTTACTCTTCTTGAGCTCGATGGGCATGACACGCGAACGCAGCAACCTCGCTCGCAAGCGACAGCATCAGTAGCAGTGACGTAGACGACGCTCGCAAGTGGTCAAGAGATCAAGCAGTGGCGTGTACCCAATTGAAGCAGACTGCAAGCATGGACTCGTCGCGACCGACTGATCTCAACGAGCTCGACATGCACGCTCTTGTCGAAGCGAGTCTGCTTTCGTACGACAAACATGAAAGCGAGTTCTCGGGCTGGATCCACGTTGCAGACACGATGCACAGCGACGCCTCGTGTACTCCATCTGCAGCAGCAGCAAACACAATCAAGAAAACGCGACGGATGCAGCAACGACTTGTGTTCCGCAAACGCTTCTGCCGTCTGCGCGAGCTCATCTGCACGTTCCACGAGTCGGACGCACCAGCGCACGCAGCGAATCCGATCGCACACCACGTCGTGATTGCTGTTGAGCGCGTCCACGAGCGCAACAAAGCGTTCGTACTGACCGACTACGAAGACCGTCGCGTGCTGCTCCACACGACACTCGGCGCGGACTTTGAAGAGTGGTTCGCTGCGTTTGCGACTGCTGTGCGCAAGACGCAGGTGTCGAAAGCGCGAATCGTCGAAGCAGTGCAAGAGCAGCAAGCAGCTGAATCAGCAAGTCGGCACCATAGCACAACAGCAGCAGCAGCTCATCGCAAGCGCACTCAATCCGCTACAGCGAGCCACAACCAAACAAGATCGTTGGTATCACCTGCTGCTGCTTCAAGCGATCGAGGCAACGACTTTGACGCTATAGACGACAACGAAGACGAGCTCCTGGACGAGCGCACATACGCTGCGTGGCTCTATCTGCACTCGCCGTGGTGGACGCTCCGGCGTCGACGTGCGCGACAGTACTGCGTCCTCTCTGGCTCGACACTGAGCTGCTTCAGTGTGAACAAAGAAGGGCAGCTCGCAGATTTGACACAACAGCTCGTTGCGCTGCAGTACGACGCAGTGCGCGATCCGCTTGTCGTCACAGTGCGATGCGCATCTGGCAAGACACTGCGACTGAGTCGCTCGACACGACCGCGGATCTTACAGGACTGGGTCGCACGGCTCCAGATCGCTCTTGACGCTCGCAGCCATCGCAGTGCTGACACTGCGAATCGATAGGATGGACAGTGAACAGATGAGGAACAGCAGCAGTGACAACACCATGGCTAAGGACGCTCGTAGCGATCGCTAGGACAATGGATGCAACACAATGCGATCGTTCAAACTTGATTTGAGTATGGAAATGGACACCTCGCACTACTTTGTCCTACATCCACTCAGCGCAGTCACGACTACCCGTACCGACCATATCGTCCCGTGCGCCTCACTCACACTTCCTGCGACGCTGGTACTGCGGATGGCACGTCGTCTGCCGCGACACGCACATCGACGACGCGGAAGCCGTCAAAGAACTCTTTGTAGCTAATCACGCCGTCCTTGTTGCTGTCGAGGTACACGAGGAGCTCTTCGATCTGGTC
Source organism: Globisporangium takayamanum (assembly GCA_023333735.1). Lineage (NCBI taxonomy): Eukaryota > Oomycota > Peronosporomycetes > Pythiales > Pythiaceae > Globisporangium > Globisporangium takayamanum. The sequence goes on from JAASFL010000089.1 coordinate 11,073, forward strand.
GTCCGAGAGCGGCGAGTTGAGCACGACGTTGAACGTCGTGATGCCCGTGCGGAACTCGTCTTTGCTAATGAAGCCAGTGTTGGTCTGGTCGAACATGCGGAACGCATTGCGGATGTGGATGCGGTGCTGGTAGAACACGTTCGAGACCTGCTGGAGGACCGAGTTCTGCCACGTGAGGTCCCCAGTCTCGCGCACCGCCTGCTCCTTGAGGTCCTGAACGCCAAACGCCGTGACAAACTCCTTGTAGTCGATCGAGTCGCCCGCGTCCGTGTCAACCGCGGCCATCACACGCGCCATGAGCGCTGGCGAGAACTCTGAGAAGCCGAGCTGCTTGAGCGCGTGCTCAAACTCTTCGCGCTGGAGCACGCCGTCTTGGTTCAAGTCAAAGCGCACAAAGTGGTCGTGGAGCGAGCCGTCGAGCGCAAACAGCGCTTTGCCGATCTTCAGCAGCGCCTCCATCGTCTCGACGTCAATGTCGCTCGCTGGCGTCGGCGCAAACGACGACTGGTCGTCCAAGCTCGACACGCGGTGCGCAAACGCCGGCGGCTTGGCGCTCGCACTGAACGACGACGCCGGGGACGCTGAACTGTCGAGCGACACTGGACTCGGCGGCAAGCCGGAGCTCGCACGCTCAGACGTCGTTGGCGTCGCTGGGACGTGCTTGAGGTCCGTGAAGATCACGTCAAAGCGCTGGACAAACTCGGTAAAGTCGATGCGGCCATCGTCGTTCGTGTCGGCCGTGCGCATGAGCTCAAAGATCTGCTGGTCCGACAGTCCGGTGTCCATCTTCTTAAGCGCTTCCATGAACTCTTCGTACTCAATGAAGCCGTTCGCGTCGGTGTCAAACACGCGGAACGCTTGGTCAATGTCACCGGCGCCCATGGCGCGGTACAGCTTCTTGCACACGAGCGAGATGATCGCCTCTTGCCAGCCGCTGCTGTCGACCGAGTCGTTCTCGATGCGGTAGCGCGCGAGGAAGCGCGAGTAGTTGATCGTCCCCGTGTCTTCGTTCATGTTTGCTAAGCGCGGCTGGTACGTCAGGAACGGCAAGTCGAGCTGCAGGACCGAGCGCAGGGCATCGGCCCAGACGAGGCGCGGGACTGTGCCGTTGTGCTCTTGGTCGTGCTGCGTAAAGTACCAAAAGAGCGACGCTTTGTTGTCGCAGATGCGCTCAGCGATCATGCGGAGCGTGTCGTCCTCTAGTGCGTCTTGAAGCTCCGCGACTTCGGGCGCTTTGAACGTGCTCTCGTTGATCGCGTGGGCGTAGAACTGCTGGATCTCGGGCTGGAGGTCCGGTCCGAGCGTCAAGAACGCGCCTTTGTTCATCTGCGTGCCGCAGTACCGCGACGCTGAGAAGAGCGTGATGAGTCGGCCGCCGTGGAGGATCTCAAAGCCCTCTGGGACGCACTCGTGCGACCGAATGATCAGCGCGATCTTGTTCACGAGGCAAAAGTTGTTGGTCACTTCGACACCAAACTCAACGCCAGCGCCGCGCTCCGATGGTTGACGCCCAGCGATCGACCGCGGGTCGCTCCAGAGCATGTCTTCGTAGATCTTGTCTTCCAAGCCCTCTTGATGAAGTGGTGGCTCGCGCTTGCGCGAGATCTTCTTGAGGTGCGCAAGTGTGACGTTGTCGCGCGAGAACAAGCCGCCGTGCACGACAAAGATCTTTTGCTGGAGAACGGCGCAGAGCGGGAGGGACTCGAAGAGCGTCTGGAAGCGCTCAAAGAGGTGCTGCGGTCGCTCTGGGTCGTCGTCGTCGATGCCCGAGTACTTGGACCAGATCTCGTCTTCAAAGCCCATCCACGAGTTCTGATTGCGCGACTCGTGGTTCCCGCGGTTGAGATACACGCCAGTCGGGTACAACAACTTGAATGCAAGGATCGTCATGACGACTTCGACGCCGTAGAGACCCCGATCGACAAAGTCACCATTAAAGAGGTACTTGTTCGTATTCGAGGGCAAGCCGTTGATCGAGAAGATGGAGAAGAGGTCCTGGAGCTGGCCGTGGAGGTCGCCGACGACTGTGATCTTCTCACCCTCGACGACGTGGATCTCTTGGAGCGTCGGGAGGACCGTGAGCACGCGAATGCTCGCTTGCAAGACCTCCAAGACGTACTTGTAGTGCAGCAACACGCCTTTCTTAAAGTCTTCGAGCATGTCGAGGACGTTCGCTAGACGCAGTGGCCACGTGAGGTGCGGACCGCGGTACTCTGGACCGACCTTGATGCTCGTGAGCGTGAGCTCGGACTGCGTGCGCTGGAGCATGTTCGACGACGACGACTTCTTCGAGAGCATCGCGAGCGTGTGCTCCGCGGACTTGAGCTTCTCCGACCGCTTCAGGTTGAGCTGCTCCTGGTTGTTATCCAAGACGTTCCACGCGTGCGAGAACACGAGGCGGCGGAACTAGCACGTGCGAGCAATAGTTGATAGGACAGCGAGCGTGTGAGGACATAGAGCTAGAGAGAGTGAGGCTCTAGGACGCTGAGTGATGGTACTGGCAGCGTACCTTTTGCACTGCTTGCGAGCGACGCCATACGCTCTGGATCACACATACTGCAGCGTCTTGAGCTGAGAAGCGCTAGTGTCACGAGGCAGAAAGACACAAGGACACGTGTGTGTGAGGATGATGAGTGATGGCCATGCATTGGCTGTGCGAGTGAGAGCAGTAGATGTACCTGCAAGTGCTCTTCGCGCACAAACATGCCGTGGTTCGGCTTGCACTGGAACAGTCGGTTGTCCTCGAGCATGCCGTCCGTGTCGCCGACTGCGCGGTCGAGCTCAACGCCGATCCACGCCGTGCGACGCGCTGGTGCATGGCGAATCACCTGCGTGGCGACAAAGTCAACAAGTGATCAGGTGCAAGAGAGAGAGACAAGTCACAGTCAGTACCAAGCACGTGTGGAGAAAGTGGTGGTGGAGGGGGAGGGAGCATGACGCAGCAGGATGGATGAATGGGAAGGAACGACCGCAGTGAGAGGGGAGACGTACACCAGCGTATTTGCCGTACACGAGCACGCGCGCGCCTGCCTCGACCGTGAACGCGTCCGCTTCGATGTCCATCGTCACGCCACAAAGTCGCTCGGTCGTTTGTTCACGCTCGTGCTGCGCTTGCTGCTGCTTGCTCTGGTGGTCGTCTCGCCTGATGTGGCTGATGCTGCGCTCCTCTTCTCTGGAGGCGCGTGCCAGTCCTGATTTACCTTTCTTTCGTCACTATCACAATGCCACTTCAAGTGGCGTTTCACTTGCATTTTGTATATGACTGTTAACATTGAGCGAGATATAATCGAGGGACACCTGCACCTTGCGCAACAGCTCATTTACCGAATATGGCGTTGCCGTTCCTGCTGTCCGACGCACATGTGCGTCTGTCTGTGTCTGTGTGTGTCTGCACTCTGTGTGTGAAGCGCATGTGCAAGAGATCACTCACGCTGTGCATGTGCACGTCGATGTGTCTATCCTGCTTATGGCGACTATGTGATGTCTGCAGCTGCGTCGACGCTACACCGCGCTCTTGCAGGGCGAGTCGGTCCTCGGTACGTCAGCTGCTGACGACATGGAGCTGCTCGTTGTACCTCATGTCCTTGCACTCACACATAGTATGTTCGTGCGTGTGTATATCGACTCACTACTGCAGACGACGACAACAATGTGATCCAGACTGACTACGAGCGCTGGCGCGAGCTCAAACGCATGGTGATCGTGCACGGACTGCCGCGCGACGAAGGCGCTGCAGACACAACAAGCAGCAATGGCGACAGCATCTCGCATGAGAGTAGCGACAGCGACGACAACGGTGACGCTGCTGCAGCAGTGTGCTCGCTGCGAGGGCGCATCTGGAAAGTGTTTCTCGGTGTCGACGCTGCGATTGACGTGCAGACGTACACAGCGCTCGCAGCACAAGGCGCGTCGTACTGCGACGACGACATCCGCAACGACACGTTCCGGTACGTATCTACACTTTCCATAGCGCTGTGGTTGCGTCACGCTACTGTTTGGATCGTAGCGACAGCGATCCCATCGGATCTTCGTGTGTCTAGGACGTTCCGTGGTGACCCAGCGTTCGCGCAGCGCGTGCCAGAGGAGAAGCTCGCGCGCTTGCTCAACGTCTTTATCAACGAACTGGTACGCCTAGGCGTCTTGTACATGACCATTCGTAGCACTGGAGCAAGGCTCATTGGGACGGTTCTCTATGTGTGGATGCTTGTTGGTGTAGGGCGCTCGCAGTAGTAGCAGCAGTGCAAGCAAACCCAATCGTGACTACCCGGAAGACATTCGGTACATACAGAGAGTGTGTATCCTGTTGTCTGAAGCGTCAATCGCAGGGGCCTGACAGACAGTCGAACGCCTTGCCTCTCTTCTGTACGTGGCTAGCTACGTCCAGGGCATGAACATCCTCTGCGCGCCGCTGCTGTACGTCTTGCCAGAGGCCGATGCGTACTACGCGTTCTGCGAGCTCATCGTGAAGCACTGTCCGCACTACATGGCACCAAAGCTCAAGGGCGTCGAGCGCGCCTGCGTGCTCGTGGACAAGTGCTTGCAAACGGTGCGTGCATTGGTCTCTATCGCTGTGAATGTCTATTGACCTGGGACCCTTCATAGGACAGAGAAACTGACGTAGATCTTCACTCTCTGCCCACGCCCGCAGCTTGACGCTGACTTGTTTAACCACTTGCAGAGCCACGGCATCACTGCGCGCATCTACGCGCTGCCGCTCGTGCTCAGTCTCTTTGCGTGCGCTCCACCGCTCGACGAGCTCTTGCGCGTCTGGGACGTTGTACGTTATTGCTTTGGATCGATTGTGGACGCTGGGTGATGGTCATTGGACTGACAATCTGCACCTCTACTGTGTATGGCCGCAGCTCTTTGCTGTCGGCGTCCACTTTGTCGTTGTCTTGGCAGTCGCCCACACTGTGCTCCTTCGAGACGCGCTCTTGCACAAGTACGTTGCCTTCATTGCCTCTGTATATCCCTCCGTCTCATCGCCTCCTGGTCTCATGCGTCTTTGTCTCTGTGTGTATGTGAATACGACTGATAGAGACGTGGACTTGATGAAAGTCCTGAGTCTTCGCTTCGCGCCGCCGCTGCAAGCAGATCTCCTGCTCTCTGTCGCTTTGCAAGTACGTCGGACGTGTCGCTTGCGTTCGTCTGGACTCGCAAGCCTGACGCACATGCTGTGAATGGCTCTGCTCTGCTCTTGTTCTAGTTGCTCCATCGGCTGCCAGACGACCTCGTGTACGAGATCGCGCGCCATCCGTTCGAACATCCCGAGTCGATCGCGAGTCTCCCGCTCCCAGTCGCGACAGTCGAGAGCGTCTTGACCGAGATCCGGCGCCAGCAGCAGCCGCTCCAGGCGACAGTGTCAGTGAAAGAGCAGCTCTCAGGTACAGTCCGTCACTCAATATCTGCTCTCGTGCACGTGTTGTGTGAAAAGTTAGGCTCACGATGCGACTCGGACGCTTGGATGCTCGTATTGGGACGCATCAGCGCGCGCGTCGTCCTCTTCGACTGGACGCAGTGCACGCGCTGCGACACGGACAACAACTGCTGCTGCTGCTACGAGTGCGAAACCGCGCGAGCGCAAGCGCGACAAAGCGGCACTGGCGTTCTTTGCTATGGCGCAGTCCATACCGAGTGCATCGGCAACGCCAACGCGTCCGCCGTGGAAGATCTGAGTCGGAGGCAGTAGCATCAGAGTATTTATGCCGAGCTAAGCGTTCGAATGAACGTGCCATTAGTGCTTCTTCATCTCGAACGTAGCTCTTGAGTCTTGAGTGAGTGAGTCGACATGGACATAAGCGCTCGTGCTCTATCCGCGCTTGAACTTTGGACGCGCGGCGCGGCGCTCAGCTTTCTCTTTCTTCTTGAGCGACGCTTCGTCCTCTTCCTCTGCTGCGTCCGGTGTGAAGACGTACTTGAGCAAGAGCTTGCCGCCGTGGTAGAGCAAAAAGCCAGGGATCTAACGAACCACAAATGGACAGTGAGTGAATGTCACTTGTCCATACATCCGATGCGACTGCAGACGTACTGCGAGGAACACGAGCCAGAAGTAGTCCGAGACGATCAGCCCTGCTTGCACGAAGAGGGTGATGATCAGCACGTCCATTGCGTACCTGTGACGCAGATAGACACACCAGACAGAGCCATAGCGAGAGCGTGAGTGGTGGTGGGTCGGACTAACCATGCGTAGCATAAGATCACATCATCGCACGACGTACTCGCTCGAGCCGCCTGCTTCAGCGGCGCTGACGACCCACGAAAACGTCGTGTACGTCGTGCCGAGGAGGAAGAGGTAGCCGACAATCGTCCATCGCGTCACGCTGTCGTGGTACCACACAAAGCGCATGAGGCAGTAGAGGATCTAGCGCACACGAACAGCCGTACGAGTTTGTGAGCAACCACTGTCGCTGCTATCGCATGACAGTGCGGCTTACATCGCATCAGTGTGCGACGTACGTTGATTGGGAGGATCCACTGCTGGAGCTTGGCGCTGAGCGACACGCTCGCTTTTTGCGCTTTCTTCGCTGCTTGGTTCGCCTGTCATACAAAAGCAACGCCGCATGGACGAGAAGCAGCAGTCGTAAGGCATTGCGCTTGGATGTAGGCACACAGTAAGAGCGTGCGCCGAGCAGCTGTGCGTCGGCAGCGCGAGCGCCACAGTGTTGTCGTCAGCGTTGTGCGAGCTCGTCGCACCATGTTGTTGCTTGTGCTGTGATTGGCGATGCGAGTCGCAATATTGCCCTTCCCTTTCAAAATCGCTACAATCGTTTGCGCTTTCAAGAGGGTAACACGAAGCGACGCGCTTACGACTTGACCATTATCGTGAGGTACAATGACGAGCACGAAGGAGCACGATGCAGCTGCAGGCGATGGCGCTGCGACTGCTACTACATCATCGACAGCTGCAGCTCACACAGAGGAAGACGAGAGCGAGCTCGACCCGGCGAACGACGAGCCAGAAGAAATTCCAATCCGCGTGGATCCGCTGCCGCAACAGAACGCGTCGCCGATTGACATTGACAAAGGGCTGCGACTCATCCAGCTCTGTCGTGACGGCAGTCTCCTCTCTGTCAAAACGCACGTGAGCGAAGGCTCGCCTGCAGGCTTCATCTCAAAGACTGACTGGACACCACTTGGTGCTGCAGCGTACAGCGGCAAGAGCGAGGTGGGCATCAGCGCGTGCTATCATGAGCGTGTCGTGCTGGAATGCTAACGTGCGATACCGACACACCTTACGTGTTGCTTCCAACGCTAGATCGTGTTGTACTTGCTCGAGATCGGCGCCGACGCAATGTACAAGACAAGTCGACGTGGCACAACGCTGGGTCACGCGAGTGTGCTTGATGGCAACGGACAGCTCCAGCACAGCAGCAGCGGCACGAAGCCTGCAAGCGAGACGCACTACAGCAGCGGCAACAATAAGCCGAGCTGCGGCGTCAACACGCCGCTGCACTGGGCGAGCTACAAAGGCCACCTCGACGTGCTCTCGATCCTCCTTCATGCTGGCTACAGCATCGAAGACGTCGATCCAATTGGCAATCGCTGTCTCCACCTCGCGTGCTCGGGCGGCCATCGCGACGCAGTGGAGCTCCTGCTCGCAAACTCGGCGTCTGTGGACCAGAAGAACGTGTATGGGAACCGTCCACTTGACCTCGCAACCGATTCGAGCTGCCGCAAGCTCCTGCTCAAGTTCCAGAGCCAGACGACGTGCGAGTGGTGCAAAGAGGCGTTCACGCGCATTCGCCGCCCAAGTTTCTGCCAGCACTGCCACAACATCTACTGTGACGCACGGCCGTGCTCGTCGTACTTGGAGTCGTCGTCGTCATCGTCGAGTGCTGCGAAAGCTAGTGCTGGTAGCAGCAACACGCTCAAAGCGATGCAATTCTGCCAAGAGGGTGCGAACGAGATGGGGAAAGCCGAGCAGGACCTCCGCAGTCTCTTGGACTCGAAGCTCGAGCTCATTCACCATACGCTCGGCTTGATCGGCAGCAAGTCGGATGGTGCGGTCGGAGCAGGTCGAAGTGCACGAGCAAATACGCCAGGTGGTAGCAGCAGTCGTCCTGGATCAGGACTCAGTCACGCAGATGCACGAGACGATCGAGATGGCGAGACGGAGGCTCCATCGCCAGACGACCAAGGTGGTGAAGCAAGCGCAGCAGCCGCCAATGGCGGCGAGGACGGATCACCAAGCGCTAGTGGCTCACCTGCGCCGTCTGCTTCAGAGGACACGTTGTCTAGCGGAGTTGATAGTCCTGGCGACGACAGCGAGTCGTCGGCATTGACTGCACGCTCGACCGACTCGCCAGTCGGTCAGCCTACATCTAGTGGCAGCACTGGAAAGAAGCGCATGGTCACGGACGAAGAGATGATGCGCGCACTCACGCTCAGTCAGACCGACGCAGAAGCGCTGTACACTGCAATCGAAGCGGCGCAAGCGAAAGCAGCGGACCCAGCGCTCATTCAGCTCGCCAAGCGCACGTACTACCAGCTCGTGGCGCACGTCGCGCTGCAAGAAGAGATCAAGTCGCTCTTGGTCGTATGACCGATTGGTGTTCGCTCGCTCGTCGAGTCGCTCAAGAGCGCACTGCAGCTCGCACAACGCGAGCACGTGAGTGAATCGATGCTCGAGCTCGCGATCCAAGTGATCCAGAGCGCTGAGGCCGAATGCACGCTCTTTGGCTGCCACGCACTCTGCGCCAAGATCGAGCTCGGCTCGAAGAAGCACAGCCGCGACATCGCACGACTCAAAGCGAGCATCCTCGAAGTGCAGCTACTGAGTGTGAACGACAAGCTCTTGGCAGTAGCAGTCGCGCTGCGCGATCGTCTGAACGCCGAGATCTTGCTTGAAGACTGTTTGCTGCCATTTACAGCGAAGACGAGCGTGTCGTCTGAGACTGGCGCCGAGATGACGACGTACGTGTTCAGCGATGGCACAGTCGCACTGACGTTGCTCCAGGCACTCGAGCTCCGGTCCCAGAAAATCACTGCTGCAGGCGTGCGTTTGCGTACTAGTGGCTCGTTGGTAGTGCACCGAGTCTGCTGTGTTGTGTCGAGAGCGTTCGCTGATGGCAAGCGCTTGTGTATGTCCGTATGTGTGCTAGGAGGTCGGTGCGTCTGTCGAAGGCGTGTCGCCTGCGCTGCTCGACGAAGGCGCGAACCTCATCAAGCAGCTCAAGAAAGACGTTCGTGAAGAGGCGAAGAACGAGGAAGAGCGCCGTCGGCTCGAAGAGGAAGCAGCCGCCAAGGCAGCGAAGAAGGGCAAGAAGAAGAAGGCATAGAGATGCAGGCACTTGTGTACTGGCGCCATGTCGATCACGTGAAGCATCAGGAAGGAGCAGTGGGCGGTGCGGATGCGTCATACCTATCGCTAAGTCATGTACATACACCACGCGCACTAACTCGAGCTACCACAGACGCAAAGCAGTAGCAAAATGACAGCGACACAGAAGAAAGCGCGATTCTCATTATAAAGGAGCTGTGGAGACGCTCGTCACTACGACTGGAGCGCGTGCGACTGCTGCGAGGCAACGCAGGCAGCCAGCGAGGGAGCGAACGCACGCAGAGCTGGCTTAGACGATCGAACCGGCGTTCGAGGCGATACGCGGCCAGAGGTCCGCGCACTCCTTGCCGACCGGGCCAGTGATAGCCGAGCCCTTCATCTCACCCTTCGGGTTCACGATGACACCGGCGTTGTCCTCGAAGTAGAGGAACACACCGTCGCGGCGGCGCCACGACTTGCGCTGGCGAATGACGACGGCCGGCATGACCTTCTTACGGAGGTCAGGCTTACCCTTCTTGACCGTCGCGAGGACCATGTCACCGACACCGGCGGCTGGGAGACGGTTCAGGCGACCCTTGATACCGCACACGGCGATGATGTAGAGGTTCTTCGCACCCGAGTTGTCCGCGCAGTTCATCACGGCGCCGACCGGCAGACCGAGGGTCATGCGGAACTTGTTGCCCGAGGTACCACCACGTCCTGTCATGATCATCATCACATGTCGAGGAGAACAGCATTATTAGCGATCCTGCTGCTGCTTCTGCTGCTGCTGTACGAGACAGCCACACGTGTGTGGATGATAGAGAGAGCGATGTACGTACCACGCTTGCTCATTGTTGCTGCTTCTTGTCAAGAATCACGACTGAAATGGTCGATTGACAGCGCGCGCTGCCTGCGCTGCCTGCACATGAGCGTGGAAGATGCTCGCTGCCAACCAATTGAACTCGTGTGGGTCACTTCACATTTGATACAGTGGACCACACTATATTTATGTTCTCCACACAATATATCGACTTCTGTCAATTGTATAGTGATAAAATAGAGTGACTACAAGCTCGATGCAATTGCCAACTAATTTGATCGATCACCTCGCGCGCTCAAGCTTCTCCATCTCGCTGCATTGCTTGATCCACGCTTCTGTCGCCGTCGTGACAATCGCTGAAGCAAGTCGCAATGGTCGAGCGCTACTACTGCAAATTCTGCAATGTGTGGATGCAAGGCGACAAACCGGTACGTCTGTTGATCCTTGCTTTGGCTCTGAGTGCTGCTCGCTTCGCACACACACACACACGAACTCACGATGCGTTACTTCCCAACACACACGCAAACACACAGGCAATCAAGCACCATGAGCAGGGCAAGAAGCACAAAGAGAAGGTCGAAGAGACGCTTAAGCAAAAGCGCAAAGCCAAGTCCGATGCGTTTCACGCCGAGAAAGACTTGCAAGAGCAGCTCCAAGCAATCGAAGAGGCAGCGCTAGCGAGGCATGCGCAGGACCTCGCAGGAGCAACTGGTGTGCAGCAACAACAGCCAAGTGGACAAGTGCCACCGCCACCACCGCCTCGTCGACCAGGACAAGCATTGCCACCACCGCCACCACCTCGACGACCAGCAAACTTGCGCAGACGTCCACAGAGCAGCAGTGGAGAGCGCAAAGGGTCGCGTCAGTGGCAGCACGACGACGATGACGACAACGCACTCGCAGACGGTGACAACGAGCCAGAAGAAGACGACTTTGGCGTGTACGCGACAAACGATGACGTCTTTCTCGAAGGCAAGCGCCATGAAGTACGTTGTTGTCTTTGAGTGTTTGCATGTATCGTTGCTCTCCTTCAGCCCCATGAATCTCACACATGTGTACTCAATGTGGTCTTGCAACAGACAAAACTCGAGACTGGCAGTGCGTGTGAGATCTGGGTCGAAGAGCTCGAAGAGTGGCTCGCAGCGCTGATCGAGCGCGCTGTGGTGCAAACGATCCCCAATACGGACCGGAGTTTCCGCGAGTTCACAGTTACGTACATGGCGCCAGGACATCCAAAGCCAATCACAGAGACCAAAGTGCACGCAGACCGCTTGCGCATCAAGCTGCCTGCTGGCATGACGCTCGAGACGGCGCAGCGCATGGTCCGACAGATGGAGACTGGCGTTGCCGAGGCTGCAGCGGAAGCTGCAGTGGCTGCGGAGTCAGTCGTGATTGACGAAGCCACTGGTATGGGCGAGTGGAGCACTGTTGTCGTGCGTGAGATCGACGAGAGCGACGAAGCTATCGCGCAACGTGCTGCTGAAGCGCAGGCTGAAGCTGACGCGCTCGCTGCAATCGAGAAGCGCCGCGATGCACTCGAAGACTTTGACGCACAGGGCGACGACGCACTCGGTGCGTTCAACCCGTACGGCGGGAGCTACAAAGGCGTTGCGCTCACAGAGCACAGCACCAATGACGATGCTGCAATGCGCATCGCGACGAGCAGCGACGTCGGCTTCAAGAAGCGCAAGACTGTCGGCAGCGAGACGAAGAAGAAGCAGAAGCGGATACGCAGTCACGACGACGACTAGGAGTGCGCAGTGGCTTTGGATCAGAGATGCTTGCAATAGCGCATGCTGATTGGTGCAATCGCGCAAGTGCAACCAAGTGCAGTCGAAGTGATGGTCCATGCAAGTGCAAGCGGCGTCTGCTGTTGCTGTTTCTGTGAGCTTGCTTGCCGACCTGTTTTGTGAAGCACACGCGAGGCAGGCAGAGTACGAATAGAAGAAGAAGCGCGCGCACGTGCGGACGTGTGTGTGCGTGTATTTGTTGGCCCTTTCCAGCTCGAATCGCTCTTCAAGAGATAGAGAAGCCCTGCAGCAGCAGGTCTACTGAAGAGCACACTCGGGCCACGTAGTGTGTCCGACCGCGCGAGACTGGAGCACAGCCGCAGTAGCTGCTCGCACTGTGTCGCTGCGCACTGTCCCTGCGACGACCCGATCTTTTACTTACAACTGACCACCGGCCGCCTTGATCTTCTCCGCGTCGAGGTATGCCGTGCCGTACGGCAGGAACTCGTCCGAGTGCGTCTCTGCGATGCTCTTGTACTCCTTGGCTTGCTTCACAATGTCGCTCACCTCGTCGTCCGAGATGTCGCGCACGTACTTGGCCGGGTTGCCGGCCCAGAGCTGGCCCGACGGGATGCGGCGGCCAGGCGGCACGACGCTGCCGGCCGCAATGATCGTGTTCGACTCCACGAGAGCACCGTCGAGGATGATCGAGCCCATGCCAATGAGCGCGTTGTTCTCAATCGTGCACGAGTAGAGGATGCAGCCGTGGCCGATCGTCACGTCGTTGCCGATCGACGTGCCCGGGGAGAGACCAGCGTTCGTCGTGCTCGCGGTGTGGATCACCGTGCGGTCCTGCACGTTCGTGCGGTTGCCGATGCGCACCTGGTTCAGGTCGCCGCGGATCACGACGTTGTACCACACCGATGCGTCGTTGCAAATCTCGACGTCACCGACGACAGTGGCGTTCGGCGCGACCCACACGTCGTGCGCGATCACCGGGCGCTTGTCGTACAGGTTCATCACCTGGCGGTGGCGCGAGACTGTTCAATCACATGACATATGTAGTGCGGTGAGTACACATATCAAGGGTAGCAATGCGATCGTGTGCAAGCACGTTGTACGTGCAAGACTGTGCCGGTTGAGTGCTCATTCGATGGCACAGGCAGCACCGCCAGAACGACCGATCTGCCTATGCAGACACTCGAGCGTGACGCCATGCAGAGAGACGTACATCGCTCGTTGAACGCGTTGTCACCGAGCACGCGCAGACCGAGGCGGTCGAGCGCCTGGCCGGTCTCGCGCACTGCGCGGCCCACTTCGAACGTCACCTTGCGCAACATGCTTCGGTACTAATGCTGCTGCTGCTGCCGATCCGCCTCCGACGCTTCTCGCTTCTGCTCCTGCTTTTGACTGCTCGAGCCACACCGATTGAGGCAAGGAGGGGACCACCACAAAATCCCAGCGCTGCGTCGCCCATCCCATTTTGCATCGCTTGTAGACGTGTCAACCGCCTCGCATCGAGGATTGCGCGCATTTGCAGAATTCCGATCGTTGCAGTCTATTTTCTAGTGTTTTTGAAAACAATAGGATCAAATTCGCATTTTGCAACTTGTGATCCGAGCCTCGTTTATTTCACTACGTGACATCACCGCCATCACGCCACCTCAGACCTCGAAGCGGCGCCAGCTCGAAGCGTGCAACACCTACATCGCTATCCATGACACCACACTGCTCAACACCAATATGCTCCAGCACGCATGTAAAAAGAAAGCAGTAGGTGACATTTAGTGCATACTCGAGTGCTTGGCGCTCTTGCTCGTACATGTTGTGAGGTTGGACTCGACCAGTGCAGCAGCTACAAGCACACGACGAGACCCAGATCTTTGCCGTTGCAGATGCACGACCAAGTTCCGCACGACTTGCGCGCATACAGTGTCGCTAGACATGTGTCTGCAGCCGCATCACTCGCGTGTTGTTGCAAGATCGCTACAAAATCGAGCATCCTGAATCGCCGCTCACTTCTAATAATCCCGAGTCGCGCTCGATCTCCTTGATCAGGTACGTGAAGACCTCAGCTGCAGTCACGAGCAACCACGTGAGCAAAGAAGGATGAGAGAGTTAGCAACAGCGTCGCGACACATCGACTCCACTCTGCTGTTCGTCCTGGTGAGACAAACGAGCTGCAAGAAGCAAAGATTGAGTGACGCACTGATGTTCTCGTTGTCCTTTGCGGAGCACTCGACGAACGGACACTCCCACTGCCGCGCCAGCAGCTGTCCATCTTCGGGGGATACTTGTCTACTTTAGATTGGCAAAACAAGTGCAGTCCGCACGGTTAGTAGGCGAGTACGCGAGAGCAAAGTGAGGCAAAGAGAACAAGAGAGCGCACACTCAAACACAGACGCAAGTTGCTCGACTTGCCTGCCTTTCTCGAGATCCGACATGCTGCCGACAAGCACGCGCGGCGGTTTGGAGCCGAGCATGTTCAGGAGCTTCTCGTTGATGAGCTTGAGCTTGTCGAACGACGTGCGCGAGCCGATCGAGTACACCAGCACGTAGCCGTGCACACCGACGGACGCAGCTTGCGAAAAGTTGGCGTACTCGTCCTGTTTTGACGGGTCAGCGATAATAGCAGCAGCAGTAGTAGTGCGTACACACATGCAGTCTGTGAGGTCACATGCAGACAGATAGACAGACAAGCGAGCAATCGGAATCATGTCATTCGCATGCACGACGTACCATGCCCGCGGTGTCGACAATGTCGGTGACAAAGTGCGCGTTGCGGAAGCGGATCGTCTTGTGGAACGTGTTTTCGATCGTCGGGTCATAGTTCTCGACGAAGCGGTTCTCGACGAAGCACGTCGTGAGCGACGACTTGCCGACGCCTGGGAAGCCCAGCACTGTGAGCTTGCGCTGCACTTCGACTGGCATTGTGGAAGCGCGGAATGCGTGAGTGAGCGTGTGTGCCGAGAGGGGAGACGGAGAGTGTGCGTGTGCGTGCGGAGGCAGTCGAGCGCGGAGACAGCGACGGCTTGCAGTCTGTCGGGCTTGCTGGGCGATGGCGTCGCGTGCGTCGCGCGCGTTTGTTATCTCAGGCGAGGAGGCAAGAAGTGCGTGCTGCCAGAGAATGCAAACCAGCTGTTTCGCTGCGAGAACATCAAGCAAGTACAGCCGAGCAGGAATGGGATTCGGTCCGAAGCAAGTGACAGAGACTCGAGCGCATACTGAACCGCTGTTGTTTTCCGAGGAACCAAAAACATTGTTGTCTACTATGTGGCATACGACTTTCAAGGCTGATTGTGCGCACGTGGCTATCACTGTAAATGTTTCATTTTTATGTGGATACAAACTCGGTACCGAATTAAAGCGACAACCGAGAGCATGCCACGTTTCCGCACGAAAAAGCGACCGCCGCCCCGAACCTTAGCCAAACGCGATCACAGCACGCTCAGCGCAGGAGAGAGATCGATCGATCGATCAGTCGATTGCAGTGACCGCGACAGCAAGCGAGCGAGCGAGCGAGTGAGTGAGCGAGGTGGGGACCGCATCGCATCTCTCTCTATCGCTCTCTTGTTCGGTTGGTGTTCTCTATTGCGCCACTGGCGTCGTCCCGAGAGCACACACAGCGCATCTTCACGCACACACCTTTTTCATTAGCGCCGACTGCTCTCCGTCCATTGACTGACCGATTATGAACGGAGACCGTCGGTCCCACGACAGCAGCGGCTTCTTTGGCGTCGCGTCGCCGCCGACGTCGTCGAACAGCCGCTTACGACCGCAGAGCGCCGGTACGCGCTTGCGCCAGAAGCCTGCCGCGCCGTCGCACCAAGACCTCTTTGCAACACTCGGCATTGACGCAGGCGGGAGCAGCGCGCGCAGCAGCTTCTTTAGCAACCGCGGATCGACTGCGAGCGTCTCGTCGACGACGAACGGACCGCCGACATCGAATGCATCAAACGCGTCGCTGCACCAGTACAGTGCACCGCCGCGCGGAGCATTCGCGATGGCACCGTCGCCAGCGCCACTGCCAGCAGCTGCAGGACCGCCCACTGGTGCAGGGCACTGGAGCGGATCGTCAAGCCACTTTAGCAGCTCGTCCGTGACGCGAGCGCCGCCAGTAGCGACGTCATCGACGTTCCGGACAGCAACAACAACGACAACGACTTCGTTTGGTGCGAAAGCGACTGGCTCAGCATTTGGGGCATCGTCGTTGGCGCCTCTACCAGTAGCAGTAGCACAGCCGAGCAGCTCTGCGAGTCTGTTTTCCATGGAGGACTCGGACGCGTTTGAGCTGGACGACGGCTGGGGATGCGACTCACCCTCGGCGGTGCTCTCGCCCACCGGCGTGCAGGCGACGCCGACGAGTGCACCAGCTCCAGCTGCAACAGCGGAGCGTGAGAGCGTGCTGAGTGACTTGAACGACGACGACTTTGGTTGGGAAGACACTGAGACCGACAAGCAGTTTGGCATCACGCCACCAAAGCCAACGCCAAGTGCGAGTGTTCCAGCGCCATCGCCAACGACGCCGTCCTCGTTCGGGTTCCAGGCTCCGCCTGCGGCGTCTCCGACTGTGCCATCAGCGTTTGCATTCAGTGCATCGGCGGCGCACCAGCGAGCGCATACTGAAGCAGCTGCCGCGCATCAGCCAACTGTGACGTTTGCACCGACGGTGTCGACATCGGCGCCAGTTGCAGAGCTTGAGTACAACGAGCGCAACTCGTGGGGCGAGCCATGGGAGGACGCAGAGCCGTTTCCAGACCAGAAAGACTCGCCCACGGCTACATCGGCACCGAGTGGGACTGGTAGCGCTGCAGCTACAGCTGCGTCGCCACTTGCAGTCCCCGCGGCTGAGAGCATCCCAGTCGAGAACGAGTTCTGGGGCGACCAAGACGACGACGCGCTCTTTGACGAAGACGAGCACGCAAATGAGAAGTGGGACGAGACGCCAGTTGGTCAAGCTACCACAGGTGCGCTCGCAACCATGTCGCTTCAAGACCAGGAAGCAGCGGCGACTAGCGAAGTGACTGAGACCCACACTCACTTCCAGCAACAGCAACAGCAGCAGCCGTCACCAAGCCGCTTTGGTGCCCCGCCAACGTTCCCGGCAGCGCCATCACCATCGTCGGCATCGCCGTTTGGGTACACTGCGCAGACGCACGCGTCGATGACTGCGACGTCGTTTAGCAGTAGCCAGTCGCCAAACTACCACAGCACTACGTCGACGACGTTGGAGGTGCCATCGCATGCGACGAACGCGCCGGGTGTCCACTTTGCCTCGGAGCTACCACCGAGTGCAAGTGATGCAGTGGCGCCATCGCCAACGACAACGACGCCAGTCTCGACTGTTGCGTTCTCGGGCCGCGATGAGTACGCGCCAGACGCTCCGCCAGTCTCGCCGTTCCATGACGACAACGTCGCCCACGAGGCGTTTGGCACGGATGAGAGCTACTTTGCGAGCACGAGTCCAGTGAAACCTGCTGACGCTGCAGCGCCATCGAATGCAGATGCGTTCGCGCAGTCTTCGCAGTCAGTGCAGACAATGTCAGACTTCAGTGCGAGCGCTGAGCAGCACCACCACTTTGCGTCAAGCGACTCACAAGCTGCCACGACGCCTCCGAAAGACTGGGAAAGCGAGCAGAGCAATGCGCCAGAGACGTATAGTGCGTCGACTGGTCACTGGAGCGCTGGTGCGGCGTCGCCCCACAAGAACGAGCAGTTCAGTGGAAGCTTTTACGAGCAGCAGCAGCACACCGAGTCTGTCGCATCCGTGCAGTTCGAGACGAGCCACGTGAGCGAGAGTCACCATCAGTACAGTGGTGCTGCTCATCACGACGCCACGACTGCGACTGGCTTTGAGTCGAGCGCTGACGCCGCGTTCCGCTACAGTGCGAACGCATCACGTGACGACGCGCAGTTCTACGCATCCGTGCGCGACCACGAGACGAGCTCGACAGCGTCGATTGGCGGTGACGTGTCGTCAGCTGGCGCGACGTTTGGCGGCTCGGAGTACGTGCGCAGCGAGACGTACTCGGACGGAACGTTCTCAGAGACGCGGAGTGTGTTTGGGTCATCGAACGCGAGCACTGCGTTCGGCACAGACTTCCCGTCTGTCAGCGAAGGCTTCTCGGCTGCTGCAACGACGTTTGGTGGCTCTGACTACGTGAGCGACGGGCAGTACTCGGACGGCAACGTGTCGGAGACGCCGAGTCTGAACGACTCGTCGCACCCAGGACTCGAAGTGAGTCCAGAGCACTTGGACACACACTACGAGCACCAACAGCAGCAGTACTTTAGTGAGACCCATCGCGCAGACGAGAACGACGACGACCCGAGTCCGTTTGCAATGTCGTCATCGTCGAGCCACGCGAGCACCACATTCGGCAGCGGCTTCCCGCCAGCGTCGCCAGCTGGTCTGTTCAACCACGAGAGCAGCAGCGCTGCGTCGGACGATGCGAATCCGTTTGCATCGTCGTCGTCGTCAACGATGTTTGGAGCGTCGCCGTTCGCGTCCGCGCCAGTCGAGAGCGCGAGCCACGCACCAGCGACCGAGGCAGTTCCGACTGCTGCGTCGCTGTTTGGTGAGACGGCTGGGTCAGACGTACCAAACCCGTTTGGTGACCAGTCGTCAGCATCGTCGATTTTCGAGAAGGAGCTGCCAGTTGCCGATGCGGACAACCTGTTTGCGTCGTCGCCGACTGCTGCTGGCTTTGGCGCTGGCTCGTTCGATCAGCCGCCGCAACAGTATGACCAAGGGTACCAGCAGTCGTACGACCAGGTACGTCAGTCGCCAGCGAACAACGTCTGGGTGTCTGTTGTATGAGTAATGCTCCTCTAACAGACCATCCTCTCTCTCCTGTTGCCTCGCAGGGCTATCCGCAGCACCACCAGAGCGGGTACGACCAGACAGCGGCGTACAGCCAGTCGCACAACGAGTTCAGCGCCAGTACGCACTTTGGTCACGACGCCAGTGCGGCGTCGTCGAGTGAGCTCTTTAGCCAGAGCCAGAGCAGCTACGACGGATTCAGTGCGAGTCCGTTCGAGCAGCAGCAGCAGTCGACTACTGCAAGTGCGTTTGGCTACGCGCAGCAGTCGCAAACGAGTGCAGACAGCGTGTTTGGGAGCCACAGCAACGAGTTTGGCGGCGCGAGTCACCACTTTGGCGAGAGCAGCCACCACTTTGGCCACCAGAGCGAGAGCACTGGACCGAACGTCAGTGCACCAACTCCCACACAAGTGGCTGAGAGCGCCTCGCAAGAGCAGCACCACGCTGGCTTCCCGCCGAGCGCGGCACCGTCTCCTGCAGCGAATGCGTTTGCCTCGTCGAGCGCGTCCGTCAACTCAGCGAATGCTGAGAGTACGCATGAGCAGACGCAGGGCTTCTTTAGCCACGCGCAGCACCAGACGGCAGTGCACGACTTTAGCCGCAGCCACTCGGAGCTCTCAAGCTCTGGCTTCAGCGACAGTCGCAGCAGCCAGTTCGCGTCGTCTGCGCAAGGCTTCTTTAGCGGCAGCGCGTCTCATAGCGGCGCGGCAGACTCGTTTGCATCGTCAAACGAGTTCTTTGGCGGCGCGTCGAGCGCTGGCGACGACACTGCGTACACGCAGCAGCCGAGTCTGTCGCGTGGTGCGAGCGATGCGTCTGCGTACAGTGAGCAGCAGCAGCAGCACACACAGTACCAGACCACTGAGAGCTCGAGCCACTACCAGCACCATGACCAGCAGCAGCAATCGTGGCCACCAGCTGGTGAGTATGTGCAGTCTGGCTTTGGCGACAACGGCTTCGCAGCGCCTCCGCGTGACTCGTTCGAGACGACAGCGTACGCGAAGTCGAGCCAAAGCTCGAGCGCGCAGTTCGACGAAGCCTCGACCACCATCTCCAACGAAGCACCTGTGCAGTCGAGTCAGGATGCTGCTGCAAATGCGAGCGCGACGGCATTTGGCCACTCTGGTGCGTCAGAGTACGAGTCGAGCTTTGCCGAGACGACGGCAGCGCATGTTGCGAACGACAGCAGCCAGTTCAGTCAGTCGCACTTTGCCTCGTCGTCATCGTCGTCGTTCCAGCAACAAGACGGAGGCGTTAGTGCCCCTGTCCCTCCAGCGTCTACTCCGACGCCTGCTCCTGAGCCACAGCAGCAGCAACAGGAACAGCAAGAAGACGACTCGTCGAACTATTTTGGCTCGACGTCGCAGGCAAACGATGGCTTTGCGAACCAGTTTGCACGCCACGCCTCGGACTCGGCTGGACTCTTTGCTGGACAGCCTCCGCAAGACCAGCCGCAGCAACAACAACATGCGTCATACTTTGACGAGCAGTCCCACGCAACTGCAGCATACAGCGGGTTTGAGCAGTCGGCGCCAAGCGGATTCAGCGCAAGCAATGCACCGCCGTCGTCCGAGTTCTTTGCGTCACCGCCACAACAACAGCAGTCTGGCGGTGCTGCGTTCAGTGCGAACAGCACCAATGCCGCGTACCAGTCGTATGGTGCGCACACATCGCAGCAGCAGACGTTCCAGTCGACTGCGCATGGATACGCAAGCTCTGCACCGAGCGCAGCTCCAGCACCACACGGCGCTGGTCAGTTCAACAGCTACGGAGCTCACACTACCGCAGCAGGGCACGCTCCGCAGACTGCGACGTACCATGGTGCCCATGCACCAGCAGCTGAGGCGTCGTCGTACGCTGGGAGCTACCACGCAGCACCTGCGCACAGCTACGGCACTGGCTACGGCGGCGTGCACAAGCAAGCGCCAGCAGTGGAGCAAAGTAGCAAGTACAAGGACCCGTGCGTGCCTGCGCCGTCGTGCTTGGCGTCGTTTGGCTTTGGCGGGAACGTCGTGACGATGTTCCCAAAGCGCAAGCTCCGTCTCAACATCGCAGGCAGCAGCTTCCGCAACAGTCCGCGCGCGCCAGTGTACGTGTGTTTGTTTGAGCTTATGCCCTGATGATCTGATCCGCTGTGCGATGGCACTAATGATGACGACGACTGTGCTATGCTGTGTCAGTCCGTCGCACCCCGACACGTCGGAGCTCGGTGAGCTGCGCAAGGGACCTGTGAACGTGTACCGCATGGACCAGATCCACCCGAGAGACCGCCACTTTGAGCAGCTCGAGACGTTCCCAGGTCCTTTGACTGAGAACGTCTCAGAGGACGTCGTCCTGTACGTACCACATGCGTTTGTTATGGGACTGTTGTGTGCATGGTCTGGTGTGCTCACTGTACTCGTTGCGTCGGCTGTGTGTCCGCTTGCGCTGTACAGTCAGTATCTCGACAGCCAGCTCAAGAACCCTGCGGCGCTGTCGAGTCTCCAAGAGGACGAGCGCCTGCTCTCTGGCATCCTGCGCATCCTCGTCAAGTGCAACGGCAAGCTGCGGTCGGACCCAAGCGGGAACCCAAATGACCCAGACTCGCCAGAAGTCCAGCTCGTGACACTGCTGCGTGAGAGCGACTACCGCCGCCGAGGGTACGCCATGCCGTCACTCTTACGAGACCACACTGCTTGTGTCTATGAGTGCTGCGACGACAAACTAACGGACGGACCTATGACACTGATGACTGTGTCGCTACTGCAGCAACCAAGCGCCGACGTTCCCAACGCCAAAGCCTGTGCAGTCTGGCGTGGTATGTCTTTGCCGTGATGCGCTACGGAAACTTTACGCCAGACTGATAGACTGACGGACACTGTTGTACGTACGTATGTGCAGCATCCGGATGCGCTCGTGAAGCAGTCGAACCAAGTGCGCGACCTCCTCCTCGTGGGCGACCGCAAAGCTGCTGTGGACGTCGCGATCCACGCGCAGATGTGGCCCGAAGCCATGCTCATTGCGTCGTTCACAGACAAGGACGAGTACAAGGTATGTCTTTCTCCTCACATGCTGTGGAGCGTCTGCGGAAAGGACTCAACAGATGGCTCACACTATCTGCTGTGGACTGGTGTGTGTGGCAATGGTAGCGCGTCCTGCGGACGTACTTGGAGAGTCACTACGCAATCGGCGACCCGTGCCGCGCGCTCTACATGTCGTTTGCAGACCAGCAAGAGAAGAGCGTGCAGGAGCCGCAGAAGCTCCTGCAGCTCCACCACGCGAACCAGAACCAGGAGCAGAGCTCGTCGTCGATCCTTGCGAGTTGGGTCACGCACGCGCAAGTGCTGCTCGCAAACCGAACTGGCGACACAAACAAGGTGCGCTCATGGAGCACTGTGGAGCCGACTGTCGGCTGCGTACCGGACTCTGTTGTGGTTCTAGCTCATCGGCTCACATGCCATTCATCTCTGTTGCTCCTTGCCATAGATCCTTGTCGAACTGGGCAACCGACTGTGGAAAGAGACGGGTTCGATCCTCGCTGCACACGCGTGCTACCTCTCAGCTGGTATTCCAGTCGACGCACCATCGCCGAGCTCAAAGATCGCGCTCTTGGGTGCGGACCACCGCACGCCAAAGGAAGCGCGGTTCTACGTCTCGTCGTCTGCGGTGCAGCGCACGGAGATCTACGAGTGGATCCAAAAGCGCGCAACTGGCAGTGCGACGAACATGATCCCGTTCCAGGGCTACAAACTCATCTACGCAATGATCTTGGCCGACCACGGCAAGCTCGAAGCCTCGTTCAAGTACGTGAGCGCGATGCTCGCAGTCATCAAAGGCGTGACAGCAACAATGAAGCCTGGGACGTCCATGTACCTCGAAGGCATGCAGAACCAGTTGACTGTGCTCGACGACCGGTTGCGCCAGTACTTGGGGCAGCACCGCGTGAACTCGGTGGCGTCTGCGAGCAGCAGTAAGCAAGGCAAGTGGGGCTTTGGAAGCGCGCTGAGCATCATGGGAAAGATCGTGAACCGCGTCGTTGAAGGGAGCGACGGATCGAGTGCGCCAGCTGCTGGTGCCGCAGCGTCTGGACCGCAGCAAGGAGGCGGCAGCAGTTTGTTCCCTGGCGCACCGCGTGCACCGAACCCGAACGCGTCGCCCGCGTTCTCTGGCTTTGCACAGCAGCCAGCGCCGCTCTCGAACAGCGGTCGACCTATGCTGCAGCGTGCGCCGTCGCCAGCGTACGCAGGCTACAGCCAGCAGCAAGCGCCAGCAGCGAGTTCGTTCAGTGCGCCGCGCTCAAATGACAGCAACGCAGTGCCGCCGTACCAGAGCCCTGCGCCAACGTCGTCGTACGCTGGCTATGGCCAACAGCACCCGCCACGCTCGAACGATGCGAGTGCGTACCACCCACCGAGCACGCCATCGCAGACGTACGCGGGCTTTGGTCAACAGCCAGGACTGCGGCCGACGCTCAGCTCCAACGACTTGCACGCTCCACCACCGCCGCCGTCGTTCCCAAGCACACCGTCGCAGTCGTTCCAACAGAGCTGCGGCCACCACAGCGGCGCTCCGTCGATGGATGCGCATGGCATGACGCCTCGCACGAGCGATGCAATGAGCTACCCTGGCACGCCACTGCAGCAGCCAGGGTTGCGTCCAACGCTCAGCTCAAACGACTTGCACGCGGCCCCACCATCGTACCTGAGCACGCCGTCGCAGTCGTTCCAACAGCAAAGCTACGGCCACGCGACAGATCCGTACAGCGCGCCGCCTCGTTCAAACAGTGGCGTCGCTGGCTTCCCATCGCCTGCATTTGGTGGCTACGGCGGTGCTCTGCCCCCTCGCTCGAATGACATGAACGCGCCAGGTGCGTTCCCGACCCAGCAGCCTCAGCCTCAGCAGTTTGCAGGCTACGGCCAGCAGCCAACGCCACGCTCGAGTGATGCGAGTGCACCTGCTGGCTACCCCCACGAGCAACAGCACCAGCAGCAACAACACGCATTCGGTGGCTACAACCACCACCAGCAGCAACAGCACAGTGGTCCTCGCTCGAATGAGTCGAGTGCGAGCCGTCAAGGGTACCCGCGCGAGCAGCAGCCGCATGGGTTTGGTGGCTACGGCCAACAGCAGCAGCAAGCGCACGACACGCCTCAGTTTGGTGCTGTTCCAACACCGTCTGGTCCTGACAGCCACACGCAGTCGTCGCACTTTGCAAGCAGCGGTCCAAACTCGCACGACCGCTACGCGCCACCTGCGCGCTCCATGACAGCGCCACCGCCATCGTCTGGCTCGGACAATGGACCTCTGTCGTCACAAGGCGGCAGTGGGTTCCACCACCAGCCGCAGCAGCAACAGTTCCAACAGCAGCAGCAGCAGCCGCTACTGCACCAACAGCACGTGGACACGCCGCACTTTTCGAACTCTGCGCCAAGTTCGATGCCAGCGTCACCGTCGACGTTCCAAAAGCCAACGCTCGATCTCTCGGGCGACGCTGGCAAAGGCGTCGCAGTGCCACAGCGTCGCGCGTCTGACAAGCCACGGAGCCCAACGGCTGCTGCACCCGCAAGCGATGGACCACCGAGCAGTGGTCCGTCGAGCGACAAGGGCTCGGCGAGTCCTAAGTTCAAGGACACGAAGAAGACCGGACGATCGAAGACGCCGCCGCCGAGCGGACCCAAGTCTGGCTGGTTCTCTGGTGTGATTGGGAACTTCATTGCGAAGAAGATGAACCCTGAAGCAAAGGTCGCGAAGCTCGGTGACCAGATGGAGGCGTACTTTGACGAAGAGAAGAAGCGCTGGGTCTTCCCTGGCGAGACTGCAGCCGAAGAGCCCGCGATGCCGAGCGCACCGCCAATTGGACCGATGCCGGGCAGCACGCCAGGGTCGAGCAGCGGTGGACCACCCGGTCCGCCTGGGACGCACTCTGCGCCAGGCTCGCTCAGCACTGGCGCGTCCGCAGCAGACCCGCTCGCAGCATTGATGGCGCCGCCACCAGCGCGCGCACACGCTGTGCTCATGAAGAAAGACCCGCTGTCTGCAATGATGGCGCCGCCAATGCGTCCTGGGATGCCAGGGCAGCGTGCGATGTCGATGGGAGCGCAGCGTAAGCCGCCGCGTCCGCAGTTTGCAGTCTTCAAGCCTGCACCTCAGGCGCCAGCGCCAGCACCGGAGGCTGCAGACGAGTAGACAGACGTAGAGCGATGCGTTGCAGTCACAGACGCATACAGCTCGTGTAGACAGACACGCTAGCGATGTGCAGTCAAGCAATTCTCTAGGTCGCTCTCGCTCTCTCTTTTTGTATATGAATGCACACACAAGACATACCACTACGCTTGCTGTGCGCTTGGTGCATTAGCTCTTAGACGAGATGGACGCACTCGCTCACTGCTGCGACGGTGACGGGGTGGCAGGCTTGGATGCAGACGCGTCGGCACTCGCAGGCTGCGGTGGAGCTGGCTTTGGTGCAGACGTCTCGACGATCGAGTCGACGCCAAAGAACTCGTCAAGCTTGCGGTCAGCAAACTGCTGGAGCTAGAGACGCACAAGGCAAGCGCATGCGTGTACAAAAGAGAGAGGTGACGATGTCAGTGCGTGTGGAGAGGTGGAACAGAGCACGTGTGACAACAGTAGCAGCAGCAGCGCCATGCGAGCGCATATGCGACGACCACCAGCATTGTGTTTGGAATGCGCTTGGTTTGTGCGACGTACATCCGTGAACACATGCGGCTGTGTGCGACCGCGACGCGTCGAGTAGTCGGTGAAGAACACGAGCTTGGTCGTCATGGCAGCGCACGCGCCCCACGTGAAGAGCTGCAGCGAGCGGTGATACCTGCGGTCGATCATCTCGCTCCTCACTTGCTCGCTTGCTTGGTCGTACTGATAGACGTAAATGGTGACAATCGCGTATACGGACCACAATAGAGATCCGAAACAGAGGACTTTTATTCTACTCATTCGCGCGCAAAGCGAGGCGAACAAGCAACGATGCGACTGACACATCCATCGCTTCAGTTCAAGACATGACCAACTCACAGACACTTGATGATCACGACACATTGGTATTGCTACTGTCGCTGGCGGATGCTCGCCATCACGTACCTACCCATACAACTTACGACTACTTCCTAATCCACAGCACCATGGCTTGTCTTGCCGACTGGCAGCTCAGACACTCAAGTGCGCGACGAGCCCATCGAAATCCTCGGGTGCCGAGCAGAACGACGGATCCAAGTCTGCGACGCACTGCTGTGTGCTCGTCGCGCCGTGCACTCTCGACAGTGCATCAAACTCGTTGTCGCTCATGCACGCGACTGCGTCAATGCACTCAAATGCAGACGACTGCATAGCTTGGAGCTCGAGCGGGTGCAGACCAGGTGGGAACTGGTCCCAACCAAAGAGCGTAGGATGGTACTGCTCGTCGGCAGCAATGACACCGCACGGCGGCGACAGCGGCAGCGGTGTTGTGCCAGTGCTCGCTGTGTACATCGACGGCTCGAACAGCGAGAGCTCGTCTTTCACAAAGTAGCCGCTGTCGTCGTCTTCAGACGAGCAGAGATCATCGAGCGAGCTCAGCACTGCGTCGCTGCATATATCCTCTGTGCTCGTTGTCATGCTCGTCATGCCATCGTCGTCGTCGGTGTCAAACACGCAGCTTGGTGCAAATGCTGCTGCAAGTGCATCGTCGCCGCAGCTCGTTGTGGCACATGGCTCGGGCGACACGCCGCGCAATGCGAGGTCGCTAAATGGCATCGATACAGTCGATGGCTTGTAGCAGTCGTCACTGCACTGTGCCACAGCATCGTGCTCGTCGCTTGTAATCTCGTGTGGTGGCGGCACTGACAAGGTCTGTGTGCATACAAAAAGACACAAACATGAGTTCCTAGGCTTCATCCAACACTGCCGCCACGCAAGCACTGCTTCACGCAGCGAGAGACGTACCGTCAGTGCGTGGTTGCGCATGAACCCGAGCGAGTCGGTCACGTCGTCAAACACGTGGCGCGGGAGATCAAAGAGCTCTGGCGCGACTGGGTCGTGCAGTGCAAAGCTTGCAAAGTCGTCGTACGCTGCGCTATGCGGGTCGAGCTCACATGCGCTTGCCGCGACGCAGTCGGGCGATGAAGACCCGTGCGCGTTGGGTGCACTTCGTCGACTGCTGCGGCGGCTGCTCGAACGATGCGTGGACGCTTTCTTGCTCGTGCGTCGACGCAGTGGAGCAGTCGGACTCGCACTTGGTTCTGCAGTCGACTCGCAGCTCATCGTTGACGTTGGGGATGATACCGCCGAGGTGTGCATTACGTGCTTGAGTTTTGCTTTCATTGACGAGTGCCAGTGGTTCTTCACTGCGTTGTCAGTGCGACCGGGGAGCTTCTCTGTGATTTTTGCCCAGCAGTTGCCGTACTTGCTCTGCATCTCCAAGATGATCGCGTCTTCCTCGACGGTCCACGGGCTCTTCTTGATCGCAGGGTTGAGTTGGTTGTGCCATCTGCAGTCAGGTACACCACACTGAGTTAGCACTAAGGACAATACACAGCGATGTTCTCGACAACAAAGGCGTGCAAGGACATACCGTTCACGGCATTGCTTGCCGTTTCGACCAGGCAAGTACGATGCGATGACTGCCCACTTGCCAGCGCCATGCGACTTGACGAGCTCGAGCATCTGGAGGTCTTCTGCTTGCGACCACGGTTTCTTCACGGCCGTGCCGAAGTTCTGGAGCTCGTTCCAGCGCGCGTTGCACTGCACAGGCGTGCGCTTGTCAAAGAACGTCGCAATCATC
>JAASFL010000090.1:0-37982 GCA_023333735.1 Globisporangium takayamanum
ATTTCGGTGATCGGATTGTATCACCGCAATCGTCGCAGAATGCTCTATCGTTTTTGATATGTTTTTAGCTTCTACGAGCAAAATTGACGGTACAGCCAACAAAATAGTTTTTTTCCAAGACTTTTGTCGCGCACTTTACATTCGAATTAGTTGTTGTCGATGTCGTCAATTTATAATATTACACAACTGATTCCAACGTCACTTATTTTCCGCAATGATGCTTGGATTTTATTTTTGGGTTGGTAACGTACCATATTATTGCCGTTATGATGACAATAATTGTCTTGTTCAGTGGGAGTTAAGCGTTGGCATGTTCTTGTACACCTCGAGCGCAGCGCATGGAGGTGCGTGGTCTCCTTGCTCAACAACACTAGCGTTCACACTTGGTGATCACGCTTCCACAGCCGATGGATTGCTTGGTGCACTTCTCACTCTCAAGCAAAACCAGGATCGAATAACTTACTGGTTATCGCTACTGTGACTCACCTACTGAGCTCGCCGGTACGTGGCGCTGACCTGGTACGCTGGCGTCCATCCGCGTATTGCATCGAGTCTCTCGTGCAAGTTGCTACCCTCTGTCGAATCTCTAGTCGCACTGCAGAACCCAAGCTCAACAGCGACCTCGACGCGGAGAATCGGCGCGCCAGGGGTCGCAGTTGGCCGTCCGAAGCGCTCGAGCGACAGGTGCAGCTGCGACCGGATGACTGCTGGCTGCACCTTGTCTTCACTCTCACAGCCCCATTGCGGCACATTGCTCTCATGTCGATCAGATGTGCGCGGCGAGCTGCTCTCGGACCACGCAAAGAGTTCGATCACGAGCGAGTCTGGCGTCGTGAAGCTCGCTTGGTAGTCCCCGTAGTACCGATCGCCGATCGCGATCATGCTCGAGAGTCCGCTCGGAAAGTGTGAGAACACCCGTGCGAGGCCGTCCGCGACGAGAGCCATGCCCTCTGAGGCTCTGTCACTTGGACTGCTCAAAGACCAACGTGAGCGAAGTGCGAGTCGCTCGTCGTCCTCGACGCTTATCTCCACGATGCTGCACTCCCGGAGCCAGTCGAGTGCGTTGATGAGGCTGATTCGATGGACTTGACTGAAGTCGAGCGGCTCGATGAGAGACTGCGTCCCGTCAAAGATCCAGGTCCCGTGCAGCGGGGACGCGAACGTATGGAGCACGCGCGTCAGCGCCATGTCGTTCCTGGTTGTGCCGTCCTCCGAAGAGAAGCTTGAGCCGCGGACGAACTGACTGCGAACTTGCGCGGCAAAGCCCGCGAGTCCGTGCATTGACGTGGCTGATAAGATGGTCAGCACTGCCGGACGGATCGTCTTCAGCTCGTGGCACTGGAACACCATCGCGATGATGTCTTCGACGAGACTCTGCGTCGACGCGTACTGCTGCGGGTGCCCTCCGCTCACGGACGGCGACGCTGCTGCTGCCGCTGCGAGGTACTGGTCGATCAAGTCGTACACGAGCCGGATCCACTTTACAAACGCGTCGCGTAGGACGTGCTTGTCGAGAAGCGCTGGCGCAAAGTCCGCGAAGAGCCGCTGGAAGACACTCACGTTGTTCGTATGGAAGACGAGCCAGCCTGCCACGTCTGCGCAGAGCTGAACCGTGGAGGACACTCGCTCACCCACGCGACCGCCGGAACACGACTCCTCCATCGCTGCGACTCTCGCTTGCGCAGCTTGGTCCGCGCTTACCGCGAGTTCCGCCATAAAGTACCACGAGATTCGGGTGTTTGACACAGCCGCACCTCGCTGGAGATCGCTGCGCGCTTGCGAGTCGTACGGGTGGTATCGCTGCTGGTGAGAGTGGTCGCTCGCTTGGTCGTGCATTCGCGCGTCGTTACTGCTGCTCCACTCGTGCGCAAACATGGCGCTCCAGTGCGCGAGACACTGCGTGAAGCGCATTGCGTCCGCGGTGCTGAGGAAACAGTGGAGGATCGCGAGGTGTTTCGTTAGCATCAGCGTCTCTGGATGTGCGCTCTCCCAGAGTTTCTTCTCTTGCCACATCAGCTCGGCATGATCGACGACATTGCGTGTGCTTGGACTGTTGTCGGGACTGCCGGACGACGATGGGAACTGGAGTTGCGGGCGGTGGTGCGACTGCGTCAGCTCCTCCTTCTCGAGCAAACCAGCGAAGCGAGCGCGCTGGAGCAGCAGCGACGATGTCTCGCGCGACAACACGCCAGAGTCGCTATCGCCATCGACGGACGCCGCTTGCAGTGCAGCTGGTGAGATCCCTGCGCTACTCGCTAATAGCGCCAAGAGCCGGCGGTCGGCGCGAGTCTCGTCTGCTGCGCGGCGATACGACACGACCAAGAACGAACTCGATGTCGCGACAGCCACCACGCGAAGCATCGTATCCGTGTCATACAAAACCGACGGCGCGGATCCATGGAGCTCCTGCTTGTGCGACGGCAACTGCTCGAGCACATACACGCGCAGCACGTGCTTTGTAAAGCGCTGGGCTTTCGTCGCTGCGCTGCCCCATTCGTAGTACCACCGCGCGCCTGAGTTGATTTCAAACACGCGCGTGCTGTCGCGCTGTGTCGTCGCTGTCGAGTGCAACGTGCCTTCGATCCACTCGCCCTTCGGTGTCTGCTCGGTCTGGACCGAGGAGGCAATGCGGTCTACAGGGACTGTGTCGCCAACACGCAAGACGTTCACGTCTGCCTCTTCAAAGTGCGCAACCACCAACATGTCGCTGTGCGCACGCGTCACTTTCACAAACAGCGCCGTGCCGCAGTAGCTCCGACCCACATGTGAGGGGCAGCAGTGCGGAAAGCAGCGCAGGATCTACACATTCCATGCGAGCAAGCACACATACACAACACACATGTTGAGTCGACTGCGAAACTGCTCGCGTGCTCAGTCCGCGCGGCAGTCCACGCAGCGAACGCACCTTGGTGCCCTTTGTTCGGTTTGTTCTATCGTGACGAGAGAGAGCCATGACACACACAGTCGATCCAATGCGCCGTCAGTCGAGTATCGCGCACGATCGAGCAGCAGCGCAGCGCGCGGGACTCACCGCTTGTACTCGGGCGAGAAGAGCGTCGAGTGGTGGCAGCCTTGGCGGTCAAACTCGCACGTGACTCCACTTGCGCTCATACCGCGTGCTGTGTGTCCGTCTGCTCTTGTCCGCGCGTCTGCTGGCGGCGGCGGAAGAGAAAGATAGTGAGAGAAAGAGTCGCGTGTTGGGCTTCGGTGTTCTCAGTCGCTGCTGCTTGCTGCTACTGCTTGCTGTAAGCTGTAAAGGTGCTGTAAACCTGGAGGGTCGGTCTCTTCAAGAGCTGCTGCTGGTCGCCACCAGTCCGCGATGTGTTGCGTTGTGTGTGTCTGACTGTTGCGACGCCTTCTCTCGAGTACCGTATCTCGCAGCGAGACTCGAGACTCGCGCACACTCACTCACGCGCGCGGTCCGCTCTGCTTGCCTGAGCTCGTGTGGGGAAAGATCCCAATACTCCTCAGCCACCACTGCCGTCGCCGCCGTCGCCTTGACACCACCACCACCACCTCGTTCGCTCACCGCTTGCACACGCGCTCGCCAAAAAACAGAATGGACCTTTTCATTTTCTCTATCTCTCTCTGTGCGTCTTTGTCTTCCTTCCTGCTTGTGTGTGTGTTGCTGCTGCGATCGAGGTGGACCTGATGCATGTCGACTGGGTGCGTGAGTGGAGTCGGTCCGAACGGCGCTCGGTGCGACGACCACGCCGACTGGCTCGGTGCTGGACGCTCCCGCCACCACCTGGCTGTGTTAACGCCACTATGCACGCAACAACAACAGCAGAGCGACCACGCGAAGAACACAGCAGACTGCGAGAGAACTGCGAGCGATAAGAGAACCGAGGCGCGAGTCGCAGCATCGAGGAAATAAACTCGACGACGGTGCGATCACAGCCGGTGCCATCACAGCAGGAGGTCAACCCTTTCGTGCGTAAACACTGGTCCCCAGCGCGCACCAGCTGGTGCAGCCTGCGACAGCAACTTGCTCATGTCTTGCATGGGACCAGCTCAGGGTGCAGGCAGTGCGAGCGACGCCGTCTTGAGACCGACTCGAGACAGCACAAGGAGCCTCATCAAGCGCGCCATCCATCCATCCGCTGGGTTGCGATCGGCAGCTGACGGCGTCTGCCTCACCAAATCGGGTCCACGTCGTGGTTCTCACTGCGTGTAAAGACCTCGCAGTTTGGCGGCCAGTAGCGCCATGCCAGCGTCGAGCACATGCGCGCCATGAGGGCACAGACAATCGCAGCGATTGCGTGGTCCAGAGAGACACCGATGGATCTTCCGTCGACTGTCCATCTCGCCTCACGGTGTCGTGGCGCGCGCTCGCAGCGATTGCTGGCAGGGCTGCAATCAATCGACTGTTGTCTGCACCTCGATGAACGGAGCTCGGACTCGGCGCGCTGAAGCCTCCAGCACAACACCTCGAGCAATGAGCAGCGATCGTGCGTGCGAGAGGAAGATATCAACTGCCGTCCTAAAGGTGCAAAGTCTCTTACTCTTGGCACCTTACAAGTTGCCTTGTCCAGGTCAGGCTTGGTCAGATTCGGCTCTGGAGCGGGAAGAACTATGGTGTGTATGCAGCGCTCAACACGGCAGCCACTCGCCGCTTGATTGCCTCAATACTGGGAGTGGGACCTCCATCATCGGCAGTAGGAGCGCGAGCATGCTGCGCTCTCTGCGCCGTCGCGAGCGCGCGTGACTGGATCCGCAACCGCTGCCGACAGGATTTGCATGCCCAACACAACAGTGCAAAGCGCGTCTGTGACTGACTGACTGTCCATTCAGGATATCTTGCTGCGTGAGTGTGCACCAAGCAGGACATCGCATAGCGCTGGTGCTGCTATCGCGGCCATTCACACTCGAGCAAGTGAGCAAGTGAGCAAAGTGTGTTCTGTTAACCCGATACAAGTGGGGTCCATTTGTCTCGCGGCAGCAAAGACACGCACGATTCGGTGGAGCGCATACAAAGCGCAAGTGCAAGCACCCAAACAGAGCGTTTGTCACAGTCCTCGCTCTCGCTCGCTCTTCGCACTTGCCTATAGCAAAAACCACTGCTGCACGCGGTCGCATGACTCGTCGATCGCGCGCTGAGCCTCGGCCACTAAGTCGCCGTAGATCAAGAAGCCGTGCGAGAGCCCTGGGTAGATCTTCAGGCTCGACGGCACATGCAAGTGCGACAAGCGCGTGTAAAAGTCCACACTGTCGTCCAGGAGCGGGTCCAAGTCGCCGACGACGAGCGCCGTCGGTGGAAACTTGGCGAGCAAACCGTCTTCTGCGAGCCCAGGCGACACGAGCGGGTCGTGGATGTTCAGTTTGTACTGACTCGAGTGTCCGTGCGACGGGTAGTACGAGTTCAGCGCGAGCTCGAGCACGCCGCGCGGCAGCACCGGGTCGTTCTGGTGCAAGAACCGCGACGGCGATGGCGACAAGTGCATGTTCAGCGCTGGGAACATGAGCACGTTGCCATTCGGGAGCTTCACATCTTGCTGGATGCACTTGATGCACAGCGCTGCGGCCATGTTGCCGCCTGCACAGCGCCACATCAGACAAGAGCAATCAGTTCGAGCGCCTCGTGTCTCGCTCGCTCGACCTTGCGCTTGCTCCGTATAGCAGCAGAATGGACACGTACCAGCACTTTCGCCAAAGAGCGCGATCTTGCCAGGACGGAAGCCAAGACCGCCGTCCAAGATCCACTTGTACACTGCGCCACACTCGTTCAGCGACACGGGGTACTGCGTCTCCGGCGCGAGTCCGTAGTCTACGCATTCACACACACCATGCACAAGCGCGTCAGTGCCTCCATCGCCACACCTCCACACCTCAAACACACGAGCGTACCAACGTAGACGATCACTGCGCCGAGGCGAATCGCCCAGTGTGTCAAGTTGTAGACGTCTTTTGCAATGAAGCGGCCAAAGAACCCGCCGCCGTGGATGTACAGCAGCACTGGCCGCGTCGTGGGGAGTCCGCACGCGATCATCGTGGACGTCAGTGGCGTGCACGCGCCGCTCCAGTTCCCAGCTTTCACAGACGCGAGCGGCCGCGCACTAAAGACAAACACACCGACGTCCGAGTCACTCGTGCGAACGCTCGACGCGCTCGAGCCATCGGCGCGCACATAGAGCTCGTCAGTGACTGGGATCTTTGGTATCTGGAGCTTCGTGATCAACTTCACAAGGCGCGACTCGCCAAAGAGGCGCCAGCCCAAGCGAATGACGTCGACGTTCGGGTGGTCAATGAGGATCCGCGTCGTGTACCGCGACGCCGTGGCGTTCCGGATCGTGTAGTACGGGATCGCGAGGACCAAGAGCACGGGCCCAAAGACCTTGAGCAGCGTCGTGTTGTGCTGACCGAGCACCGAGTGCGCAAACGCACTCGACGCTATCAAGACGTTCGTGCCGATCTTGAACGCTGTGAACCCAAGTGGCTCGGACGAGCGGTCGTAGTACTCGGCTGGGAGCGGCACGCGCTCGACGAGGAGCGACGTCGCGTTCTTGAGGTCGTCGTCAATGTCCGACTCCATTGGCGCGTCAATGAGCAAGCGGTGGTCCGACGCATTCGTCATCGGCCGCGCGCGCTGGAGCACGTGCTGACAGAGCAAGAAGAGTCGCAGCGCCATGAGCACGCGCGAGTGGTGGATCTTGATCCGGCGCAAGTTTGAGAACCGGTAGAGAAAGCGCTGCCAGTAGTCGACCAGTACGATCAAGCCGACGCCCCACTTGATCGCCTGCCCGGACGGCGCGACTTGCTGAAGAAAGTCGCGGAACGACGTGCGCTTGGAGAAGCGCTTGTACAAGACAAACATGGCCAAGAGCGCGACGAACGAGCTGAGGGACCAGCGCTTCTCGCGGTTCGGGTCGTAGCTCGACTGGAGCTCTTCGAGCACTTGCTTTGTCTCGTTCAGCGACTTGGTCGCGTGGCGCAAGAGCGAGCCGACGCCGCCTGAGAGGATCGTGTAGCGCTCATCGGTTGGAATGAGCGGGATGATGTCTTTGAGCGCTGACTTGTGGCGAAAGTTGATCGGCGGCTGCTGCGCGTAGTGCTTCGACGCCATCACGATCTCCTCTTTGATGAACGTGTACAGCACGCGCTCGAACGACGCGACTGTGAGCGAGAGGTGCTGCAGCTCGCGCCCCATGCGGCCGTACGCATACTCGCGGATGATGCGACGGAGCACCTGGAGCGTGCGTGTTGCCACATACCATGAGCGACAGTGCTTGTGCAAGGGCAGACATATAGAGATATGACAAGCGTACCTGGATGCAAGAGAGCACGGACGTCGACGTGTTGATGAGCGTCTCGTAGCCTTTCACGCGCAGCTCGCCTTCGTCGGTCGTCTCGTCGACGTCGACGCGCAGGCAGTTCTCGATGAAGCCAAGGAGCTGCACGGAGCTCTGCGAGCGCACGCTGCTACCGCGGAACGCCGCAGCCATGCTCGCAGACGTCGGTGACATCTTGGGCGCAAGTGGCGGCGGCCGCCCGCCATTGCTGCTCGCGACTGAGCTCGAGCTCGAGCTCCGATCCATTGCTGTGAAGGACGTAAGTGAAGTGGTGATCTTTTTTCTGCAAAATGTCGTACTTAAGAGGAAGAGAGATCATGTCTGACGAGATGCCGACGAGAGGACTCAATATACCGTGTGCTTCGTCAGTAATGAATGGGTAACACTTCATACCTGAAACAGATACTTGTTGGACGAACACAAGGCAATCAAACACGAAGCGAATTCAAATACCCTGCAAAAATGATATGTGAACGCGATCATTACTGAGGCGGCATCCTGCACTTCCTAATTAGACTATTATTTCCAACTTCAACATGCAGTATATTGAGTGAATGGCTACATCTTCAGTTTCGCAGCTTCGCGACGACGCCTGCGAGCTCAACGACAATGGCATCTCGACCGAGCACTGCGTCGGCTTTGAAAGCTGCAGATGCGAGTGCCCAGCGCAAGCCGATCCAAGGAGTGTTGCGACCGCAGTCTGCAGCCCTGCTGCTCGACTCGCCGTCGCGTCCAGTGCGCGCGAACACAGGCGTCGATGCACCGAGCGCGACTGCTGCAAAAGGCAAAGTCGGGACATCAAGCGAAGATCTCATCCGCGACCTCGAGACGAAAGTGCGCAAAGTCGTCGAACAGAAGCGCAGCGAGAGCGATAAGCTCCGGTTCGCACTTGCAAAGAAGCGCGAAGAGGTCGAGCGCACAAAGCTCGTGCCGCAGGATCTGATCAAAGAGAGCGAAGCGCTCGGATTGCACTACCAGCCGGAAGGGATCAGTCATAGCGACAATCAAGCCGAGGAGCCACCTGCACTGTCTGGACGAGGGCGCTACGGCGGTGTCACTGACAGCGGACAGGACATCGATGCGCCGATCGTCGAAGAACCTGGACGACTCCAGCCGATCGTGTCGATCTCGCGCCGACCCGTGTACTCGAAGCACTCGAACATCAACGAACTCGAAACGAAGCTCGGAAAGCGCGCGAGCGAGACGCATCAAGTGCATCGCCGGACGCTCGTGCTCGAGCACATCAGAAAGCGTCTGCTGATGCGTCCAAGAGCTGTTGTCAATCGGCACCTGAGCCTCTGCGTACTGGTTTGGTCGCTTCACTGACGCACATGCTCACTACTTGCTACTTAAGGCAGAGCGACTTGACATCTCGCAAGAGACCAATGAGCTCAAGGTGCAGTTTGCAGACGTGAGTCACGAGACCCAGGAGCTCCACAAGAAAGACATCGCGGCAGCAGAAGCCGTGAGCCAAGTGCACGCGCGTCTCGCGCAGCAAAAGGACGAGATCGCAGCGAACGAGCGCAAGTACTTGCGCGAAGTCGCGATGCGCCACAAGTGGGCACGCGAGAAGGCAAAGTTTGAAAAGTACTACAACGACCAGGTCCGTCGTCTCGTGTCGCGTGCTAACATCCAAGAGGAGCGAGGGTGGCTCACTCACTCTCTTTCGCTGCATCTCACTACCAGATGCTGGCGATTGAAGCAAAGCAGA
Organism: Globisporangium takayamanum; assembly: GCA_023333735.1. Classification (NCBI taxonomy): domain Eukaryota; phylum Oomycota; class Peronosporomycetes; order Pythiales; family Pythiaceae; genus Globisporangium; species Globisporangium takayamanum. The sequence goes on from JAASFL010000090.1 coordinate 9,001, forward strand.
GCCAAGCATCACACGCGCCAGCGGCGATGGGCGAGTTCACCGTCAAATCTCCGAGTGGCGCAGCACCGCCAAGTCACCGACGCGCGTCGCGCAATGGTACGTGCGAGCGAGTGCTTTGCTTTTGTGACTGTGTGCACTCGATTCGCACTCGCTTGTGCTTTGGACACACCTCATACATGTGCGCGTGTGGCAAACTGCAGGCTCTGACGCAGCGGAAGTACCAGACACTAGCAGACGCGAGCGACACGGACGACGAGTACCGCGACGCGTTCCTCCGCATTGGCTTTGGGCAGCACGAAGAAGGCGCTGACCCAGAAGAGATCATCCGCGTCTGTCTCTCGCACGACGAGCTCAAGGCAGAGCTCGACGCCAAGCACAACGACGAGATGGAGCGCGTGACGCAGCTTCGAGAGAGCATTGTACGTTAGCGTCCTCTGAGCGCACGCTCACGCATTGCTGCACTCTTGTTCAAAGCGCTGAGTTGGCCTCGACGTATCGTGCTTACTGACTGGCTGACTGACTGATTGACTGCGAGTAGGCAAAGATGCGCGGCGTTGTGATGGAGAGCCATCCGCTGTCGAAGCGAGAGACGTCGCAGAAGCTCGAGGTCAAGGAGCTCGAGATCTCGGCAGTCGAGCGCTCGCTCGCGACTGTCATCGACCAGTACATGTTTGTCGACCAGAGCGTGCGTCGGATCAAGGTACGTCGTGTGCTCCGAGTATCTCTCGCTTGCTATCGAGTCGTTCGTGGAGCCTCTTACGACGCGCGTGCGACGCTGCAACAGATCGGACTGCAGTAGATCCTCCAGAACGTCACGAACGAGACTGTGAACATCGACGACATGGACTCGCTTGAGTCGGCGCCTATCGAGTCGTGTGAAGAGATGATGCGGCTGATCCGAGAGAGTCCGAGCAGTGAGACCGCGCTCGAGCACGACCATAGCGCGAATCGACACGACAGCAACGACGACAGTGACGACGACAACGACGACGACGTCTCAGACAACGACAACGACAACAACAATGGCGGCAATAGCCGTAGGTGCCGCACTGCACGAAGCGCGTCGCCGAGTCGCGACGCAGATGCAGCGACGACTTCGTTCTCGGCCGAGAACTTCACGTCGCCGTTCAACATCCGCGTGCCGCTCAAGCAGCGCGAGCCGTACTTTGTCCCTGGGATCAACCAAGAGCCGGCGCCAAGAGCGGATGACCACGGTACGCACTGCTGCATGTGTCTGCCGATTGATCGCAACGCCACTGCGCTGCTACTCACTCGCTCACTCGCTTGTCTTGCTTGCAGATGCGGAAGAGACGGACTTTGGCGTCATGGACCGAGCGACTGTCAAGCGCATCTCGTCGGTCTTGCTCTGCACGAGCGCTGGCAAGAAGCCAAAGGACAAGACAGCGCACAATCGCAACACTTGACACCGCCCTGCTGACAGTGGTGCGAAGCGAGCCAACGTACACGAGAGCTTTGATACTGCTGAAGATGAACGATGCTTCCTATCTGCCTAGCGCTTGTCGTAGAACCGCGCGTACTCGTGACAGTACGACGAGCGACACGCCGCGCTGCAAAACGGCTTCTTTGTCTGCTCGTCCAGCACGAGCGCGTCTGCGTTGACGACCTGGTAGCACTGCCAGCAGCTCTTGCGCTGCGCTGCTGGACATCCTTGCTCGATCTGCTCGACGCCCCAGCTGTTGTCAGTCGTAGTTGACGAGTCATTGCGCCAAGCGTCGACTGCTCGTCGGAATGCCTCCTGCTCCTTCTCTTCGTCGTACGAACCATCGAGGAGAGCACCACCAGACGGAGGTGCCTGCTCCGTCTCGTTGCTGTTGTCGTTATCGCCACCAAGGAAGCTCAGCATCGGGTTCACCCAGAGCTCGTCCTTGTCAGTGTCGCCGCCACCAACTGCACCGTGCTCCTGCGAGTCTCTGTCGTCGCAACTTCGCCACTCGAGCAGCGCTTTCATGAACGACGCGTGACTCGCATCTTCGTCAAACTCGCCGTCTGCGAGGTTCACTGGGACGTCGCCATTCCCATTTGCTACACTCGTGTCTGCGAGTGGCTTGAGCTGGGACCAGTGGACTGCGCCACTGCTACCGCGATTTGCAGCTGGGGAGGCCACTTCTGGCTGCACGTCGCGCAGCTTCGAGTCAATGATCTCCGTCGGTGGATTCCGCCGGTCACTTGCACTGCTGCTGCTCTCAACTGCTGCTGCTGTCGCCTTGTCGCGGATCTTCTCGATCTCCGTGTACAGCACGTTGCGCGCCGAGAGCTTTGTGATCCCCATCTGCGTGTACTCGCTCAGTGTGAGCTCAAGTAGCATCGCACCCGTGACTTGGTGGTACTCAAAGCCAGACTGGTACTCCTCGAGTCCAATTGCGCTCAGCCACTCGAGCACTTGCGCAGGCGTCCAAGTGGCCACCATCGCGACTGAGATGATCCTGAGACTCGTTCTTGCGTCGTTATCACTCTGTGTCTTCTTCCGCTTTGTCTTCTTCTTCGCTGCTGCGCTTGTGCCCCCAGTCGCGCCACTGCTGCTCGCTGTTCTTGCCTTGTTCTGGGCATCTTGAGCGTACTTGCTCACACTGCCGCGGTCTTCACGTGCGCTGCGCCATCGATTGCCGCCGTGCTTGGCTGGGAGCTCTGCGTCGCGCTTCCTCTTCTCTTCGAGCATACTCAGCCGGAGCTGTGCGAGGCGGTCTTCCATCTCTTTTGTATCCTCTTCGAGTCGCTCTGTTGCTTTCTTCACGAGCTTCACGGCCGCACCAGGAGGCTTCATCGGCACAGCAGACCGTGCCTTTGGCACGCCACGCACTGCGTCTTTTGCCATGGTAAGGGATACAAAGACCTCTGATACACGACGACGACGACGATAACAGCAGCAGTGATTCCTTTCACGCCAGCCGATGCAGGAGCAGCAAGAGGAGGTGCCTGTGCTGCATGCGATCGCGACGCGGCGGTGCGAAACGAAACGGCAGTTTATAGCGCGACCGATGACCATCCGATGGCGCAGATGGCAGCGCACACACACAGTCGCGCTCTCTCCGCCTCGTACGTACTCGGACCAGCATGACTCCACCACCGCCGTTTGCTCCGTCCAATGTGCCGCTCCCGCTCAAAGTCGCGCTCGTGAAGCAGCACGAGAAGAAACACGAGAAGCCGCTGCACGGCTCGCGTTCGAGCGGCACGGAACACCGTCTCACCGCTTCTGTGCTCCCACTCGCGCGCTGCTCGTCCACGCCATCGCAGCCGAATACCAGCGGCAGCAGCAGCAGCAATGGCGGTGGCAAGTGTCGCGCGGTCGTGCACGAGCGCGCCGCCGAGCGCAGCAGTAGCTGTATCTTTGGCCGATCGAACCCGTTCGAGACCGACTTTAGCGTGAAAGAGCTCGTGGGCGAAGGCGGCTTTGGCAAGATCTACAAGTGTAAGTCGACGATCGACGGCCGCTGGTACGCAGTCAAGCTCGAGCAGTTCTGGTTCAAGCCGCAGGCGTATTTTAGCCCAGCAGACATGCGCGAGACGCTCATGAAAGAGGCGCTCGTGCTTGCGCGTCTGGCCCACGAGAACGTCTGTCGGTACTTCAACACGTGGGTCTTTGGCTCGCTCGTCTCGGTCGACAAGCTCCGCGCGGCGGCGGCAAAGAGCAAACACGGCAGCGACGCAGACGACGGCGATGGTGAGAGCGATGACGATGGCGACGATGCCGACAGTGAGACGTCGAAGTCTCGCCGCACCTCTGTCCGAGATGCTGCGAGTGCTAGCCCATCACGACGGCGTGACGCGAGACGAAGCAGTAGCACGTACAACAACAGCAGCGACTGGGACATCCAGGACGGTGACGACGACGAGCTCTTGCACTCGTCTGCACTAACGTTTGACGACGACGACAGTGTCGACTTTAGTGACCTCGGGTTCGACATGCAGGACGTCAATCCAAGTCTTGATGACGGCAGTACGAGTGCGTCCGAGAGCAGTGGAGATACTACGTCAGTGCAGCCGCTGCCTGCCGCAAGTAGTAGTAGTAGTAGCACGGCGTCGCCAGCTACGCAGTCAGTGTCGCCACCACTGAAACAGCCGCGACGACGGCTCATTTCTCTCGAGTCGCCACACGCCAGTGTCGGTCCCGTGTGCACGCAGATCGACGTGTACATCCAAATGGCGCTGTACGAAGGCAACTCGCTGCAGTTCTGGCTCGACCAGCGCAAGGTCATGGACGCGACCGCAGCGACGCGCATCTTTCTCCAGATCGTCGCAGGTCTTAAGTACATCCACAGCGAAGGACTCGTGCATCGCGACATCAAACCAGCCAACATCTTCCTCACGCTCAAGAGCTCGTGCGTCAAGATCGGCGACTTTGGGCTCGCAAAGAACACGGTCGAGAGCAGCTTGCGCATCCCACAGTCGCAGTACTTCTTCGATGCGCTTGACACTGGGAGCGAGAGCGTGAGCAGCGCTGGCGATCGGCGTCGCCCATTTGCCGCCAGTGGCGATGGTGATGACTATATCAGCGCCACACTGAACACGTGCTCAGCGGGTGTTGGCACACCGATGTACAGCAGTCCTGAGCAGATGCGCGGCAGTCCCGATTGCGACGCGTCCACAGACGTCTACAGCCTCGGCGTGCTGCTCTGCGAGCTCTTTTGCGTCTTCTCGACGCAGATGGAGCGCGCCGTTGTGCTCACAGACGTGCGCAAAGGCAACGTCCCAGCAGCGATTGCCACTCAGCACCCAGACGTCGCAGTCTTGATCCAGCGCATGGTCCAGGACGACCGCACGAAGCGGCCATCTTGTGCTGAGATCGAGCGGAGCGAGCTCTTCCACCGCCTCTGCATCGAGACGCAAAAGCAGAAGTTTGGGTCTGCGTCGCCGAGTAGCAGCAGCAGTGGCTCGCTGCGCGACTGGCAAGCGAGACTGACGCATCCAAGCAGTCCCAGAGGCAATGGCGCTGGGTCCCATACGTCGTCAACTACGACAGTGCTGTCACCATCGCCGTCGCCGGTGCAGATCCGAAGCGCGTCGCACTCGGCAACTGTCGCGCTGTTCTCGAACACGAATGACGCAAGTAGCAAACACTCAGGCGAGCTACCGAGCAGTACCAACACGGCGCAACGACTGCTGCAAGAGATCGCGAAGCTCGATGACGACGCTGACGCAGTGCTTGCACAGCTCAGCAATGTAGTCGCAATGCAAACCGGTTCCCAGTCGGCCATGCACACAGCGACAGAGCTCATTGAGAAAGCCAAGAGCATTCAGCGAGAGCGACGCACGCGTCTTGCGAGCGCGCTAGAAGCGCTTGGAGGCAGCAACAGCAGCGCGAGTAGCCGTGGGAAAGCAGACACCTAGTCAATAGCCGCCACTTCAGGACACCTCTGCTAGCGAATCCATCTCTCGACAGTGTGCAGTTAAGCCGTAGCCATGTGATGATGGAGCACCAGCATCAGCACCTTGAGCGCTCCACATGCTCAGCCACCAGCACTACCGCCGTATGCAAACATTGTTAGAGCGAGCAAAGATGTCAAGCAGACAGAGACGTTCATGGACTCAACGCATTGGTAGTGGTCGCTATAGTAGCTAGCTAGCTGTCCACGCAGGCATACAGAAGCACCAACAGAACAAAGACGACACGGAGAGCGACCACGAGCAGAAAGAAGCCGACGCAGAGCACAGTGTCCGAGACGTGCGACGCTTGCAGTACGCCACTGTACGCAGCAGCACCACCGCCACAAGAGAGAAAGAGCCGTAGAGCGTCGCGAGTGAGCGCGTGGGTTCTCGACAGCGACAAGTGCATGCGTCACACTCAAAGACTCAAGTACTGCTCGGCGTACTCACGATCGCGCTCTGTCAGCGCAGTGTCTACTTCAGAGCGCCGTTCACATGAGGAGCTGTGTCCAGGACGCTCGTACTCGTGGTCGTGGTCGTGGTCGGGTCACGCAATCGGATTGTAGCCACTCGCACCGTGGCGGCGCTGCAGCACGCAGATCGCACAGATCCCGAGCAAGAACAGCACGCCGACGACTGCACCGATGATCGCAAGCGTCGAGTACCGCTGCTTGCGTTTCGGCGGCTGATTGCCTTCACCAGTGCCAACGTGCTCACCACCGCCATTGCCGCTCTCACTGCCACGCTCTTCGCCGTTGTCATGACCAGCACGCGCGTCTTTCGCGTCGCCAGGAACGTGGTCGGGCTTGCCTGGATGCGCGACAACGTGCAAGTGCAGCGACTGGCCGATCGGGACGTTGAGATCGCTGAGCACAAGTGTCTTCGCGTTGGCAAAGTACTCGGCGTGCACTTCTTGCTCGTCGCCGTCGCGGTCGCCGCCGCGGTCACTCGCTGGGAACGACAGTGTCGCACGGAGCGACGAGTTTGCATGGAACGCTTGGGCGAGTCCATACACTTTGATCGCGCGCAGCGGCACGTGCATCTCGGGACCGTCGTATCCGTGGTCTGTCACGACAGTCTTGAAGTCAAATCGGTCGCTCGCGTTCTGGAGCGCACCAAACGTCAAGTGCGAGTAGCGAGCGTCTGCGACCGAGCCAAGCGAGTCGCCGTCGTCGACGAAGAGCTTGCCAGAAGCGTGCGGGTGTTCGTGCGCTGTGTCGAGTGCGACGACTAGTGTGAACGCGCCGCGACGCGACAGTGTTGTCGTCGTTGCCGGGTCTTGCGTTGGGACAACAAAGCCGCCGCGCATATGGAGCTGGAGGTCGTCGAGTGGCGTCAGGAGCTTGATCGTTCGACTGGCGCTTGTGTCCTCATCGCTGCCTTCATCGCCGTCGCCTCCATCGCTCTTGTGAGCTGCGATGAGCTGCTTGCCAGTTCTCGCGTCGTACCACACAGCGCTTGGAAAGTACACGCGCTTGGCGATCGCGCCTTCATCGACGACTGGCGATACCATGAGCGCCGAGCCAACGAGGTACTGGTGCTCGACTGTCTTTGCAACACGGTCGGCTGGGAACTCGAACACGAGTGGACGCACGACTGGGACGCCAGCAGTGTGTGCAGCAAAGAACTGCGTGTACAGGTACGGCAAGTAACGATAGCGCCGCAGCAACGTGTCGCGGATGAGGTTCACTGCCTCTGTGTCACCTAGTTCGGCAGGCGACGGCGTGTGCTGGCGCATGAGCGGGAAGAACGAAGCAGCTTGGTGCCAGCGCACACACAACTCGGTCGTCGTGACGTTCGCAGCGTTGCAGAGCGTCGGACCAACGAGCGGCATGCCGAGCAAGTTCATCTGGAGCACACCGGCGATCGAGAGCTGCAGGTTCGTCCACGTCGCTGCAGTGTTGCTGAGCCAGTGGCCAGCGTACTGCCCACTGCCAGCAAACGTCGAGCGTGCGAGCAAGACACTGCGCTTTTGGAGCACAGTGTCGAGTGCAGAGCGCGTAGCGCGCGCAGCAGCGTGGCCGTAGAGCGAGTGCACGTTGTAGTGCAGCGACGTGTGGTGCAGCGCTGCCATCGGCAGTGTCCGCGAGTTCAAGTTCCCATGACCGCCGCGCGTCTGCGTGTTCTGTCCAGGCACGAACGGCTGCCGGTACGGATCAAACGGGAACGCGACATCGCTTGAGCGCACAAAGCCGCCAGTGCCGCCACTGTCGGTACTCGGCTCTGTCGCTTGCGCGCTTGCAAACGTGATCTCACTGGCATCTTCGTCGCCGTCACTGTCGTAGTAACGATGACTCGAGTGCTTGCGACTGTGCCGACTGCGTGTGACGTCGCTGGCTCGAACGACTTCGTCTGGACACGCGTTCGCATCGGCAGCAAACGCAACGTCGCACGCGCTCGATGGCTCGGTCTTGTCGAGCCAGAGACCGTCGAACGGGAGCAGTGTGTCGTGCAGCGCTGCGAGCTGCTCAGTCCAGAACGCACTCGCGTTCGGATGGAAGAAGTCAACAAACGCCGACCAGCTCGCACCGACAAACTTTTGAGCGACCGGCTCGCCTTCGACGCCACGAACGAACACTTGGAGCGCTTGACCGCGCTCGAGCGTCGCGTTCGTAGTGACTTTGTGAGTCTCGTTCAGCTGCGATGCGCCAGTGTCGCTGTCATCATCACGACGCATCATGCTGATCGCTGGAGTCTGAATCGCGACGATGTACTGGTTGTGAAAGTGCAGCTCGTCGACAAACTGCTGGAGCGCAGTGCGTGGGAAGCGCGCTTCGTCGAGTGTGAACGCCTGCTGCTGGTCCATGTAGTCCACGTCAAGCCACAGTGCTTCGAGCGGCACGCCTTGCTCGCGCATGCGTGCAACGAGAGCGACTGAGTCGTCGAGTGACGTGGTGCCGGTGGCGCCGACGTGGTACCCGAGTGCCCAGTACGGCGGCAATGCTGGACGGCCAACGAGCGCAGTGTACTGCGCAACGACATCCATTGGTGTCGGCCCCGCAAAGACAAACAAGTCGAACACGCCGCCAGTCGTGCGGTACGTCAGCGCACTGCGCTGCGTCACGACCTCCATCGCGTTCGACGACAGCAAGAAGACGCCATGCGCAGCACCAGAGCTCCGGAGCTGCATCCAGAACGGATGGACGCCAGCGAGGTTGTCGCCGCCATCGCGGTCGTGCGGCGTGTCAGCATCTTGATCGCGCGCAAACAGCGGGTAGTGGTCGCCGCGGTCGTCTGCACGCAGCTGCAGCGGCGCAACGCGCTCTCCGAGTCCAAAGAGCATCGGTGCGCTGGCATTGTCGTCGTCGTCGTCGCCATCACCACTCGAAGCACTGCGGTCGCTCAACTGCGTCGAGAGCTCGAGGAACTGGTTCGCAAACACGAGACCGTTGAACGACACACCGCGCTCGGTCGGCGGCGTCGAGTTGAACAACACGTCGCCACTTGCGCGGTGTGTCACAGCGATGCCAAACGGCCGCTCTGTAAAGTGCACGCGGTACGCACTGCGCTCGTCGCGCACTGGTTTGCCGTGCGACTCGGCGCTTGAAGCGACGACGTCGGGGACTTCAAAGCGCGCAAACGCAGGGTCCGTGATCCGCACACGCACGCGGTGCTCAGCCTCGCACACGACATGGAGCTGCAGCAGTGGCACGTCGCTCCCAAACGGACCGCGCGCAAAGCGCTTGAGCACGAGCGTGCCACGCCAGCCGTCGTCGAACTCGTCGAGCGTCAAGAGCTCGTAGCCTTCAAAGAATGGCTGGAAGCACATCCCGCTGTCGTCGTCAAAGCAGCAGCCGACATCGTAACACGTCTGTCGGTCGCTGCTCAGTGCAGTGAAGTAGCGCGGGTTGCGGCACTCGAGACGCGACGCTGCTGGCACGAGCGCGCACTGGGCGTCATCAGGCTTGCCCCGTGCATCGAATGCACACGGCACGCCGTCGTTGTCGAGCGGCTTCCAGCAACACCCTTGCGCAAAGCACGCTTCTTCAGTCACGTTTGGGAAGTTCGCGACCGGCGGGTAGCAGTCGATGCGCGTCGCCGGTTCTTCAAGACAGATCGCAGCGACGCTCTCCGCACTGACAGATGAGAGAGCGACGAGCGACGCAGTCATTGCGAGCAGTGCCATCACTACTGGTGGTGGTTTGCGAGCGAGCATCGTAGCGCTTTGCAGCAGCAGCAGTAGCGTACGCGTGAGCAAAAGGTAGAATGCGGTGTGTGCTGCTGCTGCTTGTCATGGTGCTGCACATCGCGCCGTTGTTGACGACCGCTTGTCGTGCCAGTTGGAGCCATTCAGCTGCACCAAACGGTGCGATGTCTATACCCTTTGTATTCGCAATATGACCTTTGTATGGACTCTATTGACACGCTTGCGTTGTGGCTGAACGAACATGTAGCCATCTGATCGACTCCAACCTCAGCACGATGAGCGCTCTTGCGCTGCGCATGCTCAGCTACCAGCACCACCACCAGCAGTGCATTACGCCGCTACTGTCGATGCTACACCTCAATTGACGCGGATGCGCATAAGATTTTCTGCATTGGAGCTATTTGCAGTCCACTGGTCATGAGCGTTCTCAGGCATGTGTTTGGCCGTCCGCTTGCATCAGTGCGTGGCGATTGAGCAAAGTGCGTCGCTTTACAGCAACTCGAGAACTCTTTGTCGTACCGCGTCCAGTCTCCACCTGTGTTTTCGACCAAGCGAGCAAGCGTTCAGTCGACCAGCGAGCTCGTTCATCAGCACACACGTCGCCACGATAAACAAGAAGCTCGCGTTCGACAACCGCCTCTGCTACGAGCGCACGCTCGCGCGGCAGCAAGCGATTCACCACCAGAAGCTCCAGAGCATGGTCCCGACTGCGCTGTCGCCGTCGAAAGTCTACCTCGACGACAACGCACCGAGCAAGCAGCCGCACTTGGTGTCGAACCCGAAGCGCAAGCAGCTCGATCGCGAGCGGCAGATGGACATTACAACTCAGAACCATCGCCTCGCGAGCAAGATGGAGCAGATCATGCACCGTCAAGAGAACGTCCAGCTCGCAGCTGCATCGACGTACGGCACGACCAAGTCGCCGCGCATTGCCGGCTTCATCTCGAGCTCTCAGAGTCACACCGACAGCACAACGACGATTGGACGGCGCTCGCCGCCGCGTACACCTGCTCCGCCTCCACAGTCCGCAAGCAGCTCTGCACGGCCACCACTTGCAAATGCCGATCACTTTTCACCGACACCGCCGCCACGAAAGACGCCGCTTCTGTCGCCAAAGAAGCCGACGCACGGACCTGCGCGTGTGCACATGCCTGGGATCCGCTTGGACGCGACGCAGACGCCGATTGTCGACTGCTACCTCTCGCCGGAAGTCGCAATTGGTCGTGGCGCAGCGTGCAACAAGCGCTCGCTGATCAACCGCGGCGTGCAAAAGCGCGAGCAAGCGCGCATTGCTGAAGAGAACCGGCGCATGAAGCAGCGCGTGCAGAGTCAGAAGCCGTTTTACAACACGAAGCAGTGGGACACCGAGTGGCTCAAGGGCGAGCACAAGTTCAGCCACATTCGACAGAACGGCACGGTCGGGTACTTGCTCCCGCCGCCAAAGACAGCAAGTGGTGGACTCGATCAGCACCACGAAGCCACGGCATCGCCTCGTGCGCTCAAGGCGCAGCGCAGTGTCCAGACAAGTCAAGGACTCCCGCTACTTGAGCACCATAGAGGCAGCCATGGTGGCGGCAAGCCAGTAGATCGTTCGCTCCATTCTCGACACAGTCGTCAACGAACGCAGTCGCGAGGTCCTGGTGCAGCAACAAAACGACTGCAGCAGCCGACCTCGTATCGTCCAAGCGAGGATGACGACCAGAGCGACGACGGCATGCAAGTCTTTGATCTACCACTGTGCGTTTTGCTTGAAGCGACGACGCGTCAAGGCGTGGAGCTTGAGGTCGCGGAGCGCCAGATCCTGATGCGCCAGTCCGACGCGTCAAGTACTCCACGCGATGGCTTCCAACTGGGCGATAGGTTCGTACAACCCATCCCTCCTCCTAGTGTGGCTACGAGTCTATTTGCTCACACTGAGTGCTGCCGCTGCTCGAACTGATGCTATCTCGAATCTGAAGAGGACTCGTGATCCGAGGCGTGTGGCAAGCTGATGTCATGGGCGAGTGTGACGTGACTCTCGAGACGCTCGAGCACGTCGCGCAAGAGCTCGACGACCTTGAGATCATGTTCGTACCATGACTATAGCCACTTGGTCGCTTGTTGACCTCATGGTCAGTCGACTCGACGCATGCCATGTAGAACTCACAACCTTCTTGTCTCTCATCCTTCTGCTGCGACCTCTAGGATCAAGCTCGAGACAGTGCACCAAGTCGCAGATGTTGGGAACTTCCCGCGTCTCTCTGTCCTCTTGACCGAAGGCGAACTCGAGAAGCTCCTTGTTCGACTTGTCCAGCGCCTTCACATTGACGTACGAGACGATGAGCGCAAGCTGCTGATCTCGACACGACATCTTCAGCACCGAGGTGGTGGTGGCGGAGACGACATCCGTGCGACGCCATCTTCTCGTGGCGAAGACGCAAACGCATTCGGTATTGAGAGTCGCGAGCGCCGACGTCCGCACACGTGTCCATCAACGATGCCGAGTGCGAACGCGCACAGTCTCGACTTCATTGACGCGCTTGAGAGCGATAACGCCAGTGCTGGCAACGAGCACGACGTCAGCTCAATCACGAGTCTTCGAACACAGTTGGGCTCGTGGCTCAGCGTCGGGACGACGCGGTTTGGCATGCGCTACCAGGACTCACTCTATCTCGTGCGCATCGCGTACAATGCCGAGTCGGCGCGTCTTGCGATCCACGTTGCCAATGGCGCAAGCAGCTCGCAGATGATCGAGACGCACGTCGAGGTCTCAGACGCGCAAGTCGCAGCTCTCGTGCAGCAGCTCACATCACATGCCACGACACGCGACGATGTCGTGCGTCAAGAAGTCGAGCGTGCGCTGGCGCTCGTGTAGCTCACGCGAGGTACTTTTGCCGCACGACCGCAAGCAGCTCGCGCTCGCGATATGCAAAGTCGTCGAGCTGTGCCGGCAACTTGGCAAGTCGCTCCGGCGCGTGTGCCGTGTAGATGGCTTCGAGCTCAGCACAGACGCTCGCACGAACTGCAGCAAAGAAGCTGTCGATCTCGTCCTGCACGAGTGCAAAGAGCGCTGAGAACGCTGCGCGCTGATCAAGCACAGCCGTTTGCCAGTGTGTTGTACTTGCAGCTCCGCTGTCCGGCGATTGCTGCTGCTGCTGTTTGTCATGGAGTTGGATCGCTGCAAATGCGTCTGCGATGCGCTACAGTGGCGTCTCGCCGTCGCTGTTGGCTTCGTGCAGCGACGTACCGAGTTCAATCAGCACAGTAGCCGAGAGCGCGTCGTGATGGCGCAGCGCGATGAGCAGCAGCGTATCGCCATCGACGACCTGGTTCAGGAGCGCAACAGGACTGCCAGGCGCCGTGTGTCGATCAAAGAAGCCTGCGCACCGACACACATCTGCAGCGTGAGCTCCACTCTGGTACGGTAGACCGACAGTCGCGGTGACGCACCATACGAGTGGAACTGCGCCGGTGCGCCAAAGCCAAACGTCTTCACTTTAGTGTCGACGCTTGCAGTCGTCGGGAGCGTCAGTGTCGTGAACACACGTCGCAACAGCGCGTGGTCACGATGTGCAAGTGCCTGGAGTGCGTGCATATCCCAACGATGCGGGATGAGCTTGCCATCTTGCGCCAGCGGTGATGTCCCGGTCGCCATGATCTCGCGCACGAACGAGCGCCTGCTAGTGCCAACGAGGCGCACTTTGCACTGTGCTGACTGAAACGGCTTGGCCGATGAGTCGATCGGTCTCTTGAAGCGCCGCAGACCCCGTGTGTCCTGTGTCAGGGTCATTCGTTCGCCGCCGCCAAGCTCGTCACCAAGTGGCTTTGTCGTCGTGCTGACTGCGCTCGCACTCTCTCCAGCAATGAGACACAGCAATGGGCTGCTGCTCCAAGAAACCAGTGAATGTCGCTGTCGCGGACACGTACGCGAACGACAAGAAGCCTGGCGTCGCGCCTGCTGCGACGCGCAAGTGGCGCGACTGCTTCTGCTGCATCCTCTTTGCCGTGTTCTGGGTCGACATGATCGCAGTCGCAATCGTCGGACTCGTGAACGGCGAGCCAAAACGCTTGCTCTACGACACGGACTACAACGGCACCACGTGCGGCACTGGTGCTCGTACAAGCACTCCGCTGACGTTCTATCCGCGCATGAGCGACGACTTGCTCGAGCAGTCAATGAACGGATCGTCACCGATGGACTACTTGTTCTACGGCGTCTGCGTCGCAGCGTGTCCGGCCGAGTTCACGTACTTTTGCAACTACGAGCTCGAGGCGGCGATCCAGCGCGACGCATCGCTCACGACCGACGCAGCACGCGAGCGAGCGCGCGAGAAAGAGGCAAAGAAGCTCTTTGGCTCGCGCGGGTGCTGGTTCGTTGCGATGAACAGCACGACAGTGCTCTACCGGTGCATCCAGATGACGGAAGCGACCACAACTGCAGTTGAGACGTGCATCTTCCCGGCCGATGCGCCAGAGTACTACGACACGCTACCGAGTGGCGTGAAGAAGCCAAATGCCAAGTGCCAAGCGAAGCAAGTGCGCACGATCTCGGACGCCACCGGTCCAGCGCAGACGAACCCGATCTACGACAAGCTCCAGAGTGCAGCGTCGATGATCGGACGGTGCATTGGCGACATCACGACGACGTGGCCGCTCATCCTCGCATGTGGCGGCGTGCTCGCGCTCGTGCTCGGGTTTGTCTTTCTCTTCCTCATGAAGTACTGCGCAGGGTGCGTGGTCTGGCTCACGCTCTGGGCGTTCGTGCTCCTGCTCTTGCTCTTTGCGCTCCTCTTGAGCGCCAAAGGCGGGATCATCACGAGCAATGACATTGCAAAGCTGTCGTCGCTCGAAGACGCGGGTGTCGTCGCAGCAGCGCAGAACGGTCTCACGATCCCCGAGACGCTGCGTGTGAGCGAAGACAAGAAGCGCGCGTATGCGGTGGCAGCGTACGTGTTCTACGTCCTCAGTGGCGTCGCGTTCTTGCTCGTGTGCTTCTTCCAGAAGAAGGTCCGTATCACCGTCGGGATCATCAAAGAGGCGTCACACGCGATCCAGCGCTTGCCGCTGCTCGTGCTCTTCCCGATCGTGCCGTTCGCGATGACCCTCGCGCTCTTCATCTACTCGGCAGTCATCGCCGCGTTCATTTACAGTTCGGGCGGCATCACGCTCGACAAGCTCCGTAGCGTCCCAGGGTCGTCTGCAGTCACGACTGGCACCGAGACGCTCTTGAACAAAGTAAGCGCGAGCGACGCGATGCGCGTCCTCTTTGCGTACCACTTCTTTGGCTTTCTCTGGACGAACCAGCTCATCCATGCGATCAGCATGTGCACGATCGCCGGTGCTGTCTGTCGGTACTACTGGAGCCGCGACAAGGCGTCGTCTGCGGAGATCGGACGGTTCCCGATCCTGTACGCGTTCAGGAACTGCTGGCGGTACCACTTTGGCTCGCTCGCGTACGGCGCGCTCATCATCGCACTCGTGTAGTTTGTCCGGGCGATCTTGCTGTACATTGACCACCAAACGCAGAGCATTCAGCAGTCGAACGTCGTCGTGAAGGTCGCGATGAAGGTCGTGCAGTGCTGCATGTGGTGCCTGGAAAAGTGCCTCAAGTTCCTCTCCAAGAACGCCTACATCATGGTCGCGATGAACGGCCACGGCTTCTGCACGTCGGCCAAGGACGCGTTCAAGATGATCTTGACGAACGCTGCGCAGGTCGGGACGGTCTCCATGGTCACGTTCCTGCTCTTGAGCGCTGGGAAGATCGCGATCGCCATGGCGTGCACGATCGCAATGTTCGCTGTCATTGAAGGCAAACCAGAGGAGTTTGACGTTGGCGGCGCGCACGAGATCGCGTCGCCGCTCGCGCCGATCCTTCTCACGATGCTCCTTGCGTGGTTCGTCGCTTCGACGTTCCTGAGCGTGTACGAGATGGCGATCGACACGATCTTGCTCTGCTTCTGCCAGGACAAGCAGCTGAACAAGGACACGGGGCAGTACTTTATGAGCGACCGCTTGCGCAAGTTCGTCGAGAGCGTCCCCGTGCCGCACGTCCAAGAGTAGGAGACGCAGGCGCCGATCTAAGAGAGAGAGACGTCGATCGAGTGAATGGATGAATGGATGAATGCCACGACACGCGTTGGTCGTCGTCCTCATCTGTCGCTCTGAGTGGCTCGCAGTCGATCGATCGATCGATCCACGACTGACTGACTGGCTGGCTGGTCAGTACGATCCAACACCACTGTCTCTATGACTCGTCTCGTTCTCCTAGTCGCCACAGAGACAGCACGCTGTCGCTGCTCCATGTGCTGCACAGTGGCGACGTCTCCGTCGCTGTCCAGTCAAACGCAACGAGCGTCGCTGGTTCAGCTGATGATGATGATGATGATGATAGGAGGTCGACAGCGTGTGCTTGCGGGTCGCCACGCTGTCCGTCGGTCAACAACAAACAGCAGCACGGTCAGTCAGTCAAAGGAACTGGCTAAAGAGACACCTCAGAGCTGACACAGCATCGTCGTGGCGAGGCCGCGCACCTGGAACACGTGGACGCTCACGAGTCGAGCCTCGGCGTGCGTCGTGAGCACGAACTGCCGCCCTGTTGCGTCAAACTGGAGCTTGTACTGAAGCAACTTGCTGCTACTACAGTCCGAGTCTTGGCACTCGAGCGCGTACGTGCAGCGAATCGGCGGTGCAGACGCCGCAGGTCGTAGCTCTGAGTCGTCCTCACTGCTGTCGTTGCTCGTGCCATCACGAGGACTCGCGATCGAGACATCAGAGCACGCCCACTCTGTGATCACTACAGACGTCGGCGATGGCGATGCTGATGACGGAGCTGTCGAGAGACTGAGGATTGAGAGTCCATCAGGCGCGAGGGCAAGTGCTCGGATCGGATCAGCAGTGTCGTCACATCCACTAGTAATGCGACGACGCGTGCTGCTGCTGTTCGCTGATGCAGTTGCGTGCCACGAGAGCACGGGATGCCGGAGCTTCGAGTCGTAGATCTCAATGCTCCCAGTGCGCGACGCCGTGGCAAAGACACTCGCTGAGCCGTCGCATGCGATGCACGTGACGTCGTCGGAGCATCGCCACACAGTTTGCCGCACAAGCTCATGCGACGCTGACGGTGGTGACGCTGGACGCGCTCGAATGAGCTGTAGAAGCTGGCGCGAGCGCGTCGGCGGATCCGAGACACTGCCGTTTGCAAGCGACTGCGTCGTCGTGAGGAGGAGACACTGCGGCGCTTGGGACGCAGCGACGAGCTGGCTCGGTGCCATGCCACTGTCGCACTGGATCCGCGCCACGCGCTTCGCGTCGTTCATGCTCCAGAGGTTCAGAGTTCCGTCCGCGAGTCCGTACAGCAAGAGCTGCAGCAGCAGCAGCGTACGACACAAAGACAGCGAAGAGTCAACACCACGCCACTCGCGTATCCGTCCTACTCACAGTCGCCGGGTCTTATCATCAGACAAACGCCCGTACCTGGTCATCGCCATCACCTCCATCGCTGCTTGATGCGCTCGATGCGACCCACGACATGGTCGTGAGCGGAGACACGAGCCGCAATGGCGTCGACGCCACTGGCGCAGCCACGGCTTCATTCGCGTCACGTGCATCGGCTTGCGTCGACCAGATCGTGATCGTTCGGTCCCCAAGCACAGCGCGCGCGACGTACATCCCATCCGGTGCAATGCGGCAGAGCGCAGCAGCAGCAGAAGCCAATGCTGCAGCGGATCCGACAGCCAAGCGCTCAACTGACGTCGACAGTGTCGCGCCACTGGCGCAATCGAGCCTCCGCACGAGCGAGAGCGCAGCTGTCGCAGGACGGTGTCCATTTGGACTCTTGGCGCGAAGTGACGGCTGTGGCAGTGGCGACAGGTCGTCGTCGCACGTGAGCGCGTCGTCTGCGCCATTCACAAGCTCAGACTGCGAGAGTCGATCACGACTCGGGTCCTGTGCGCCTGGTGCGTCGTTGTCGCTTGTGGCAGCGCTTGTGTTGGTGTTGTGGATCCCAAAGAGCTCGCCGAGCTCTTGGAGCTGCTGCGACGAGAAGACGGCGCCACCACTCGGTGCACTGCCGCGTGCAAAGTGCTCGACGTAGCTGTGCTGGACCATGCGGCGGAGGAGACTGTGGAGCTGCTGCCCAGCGGCTTCAAGCTTCTTGATGCGCGCGTTCGCGTCGACGTTGAACAGTCTGCCGCACGCAGTCGTTCGGTCGTGAGTCCTCGCGTTGCCTCGAGCCATGAGAGCAGGAGATCAGTATGAGAGAAGACGCACCGGAGGCGATTGCACTCGGACTGACTCATGCGCAAGCGCATCTTGAGCGCCGGCTCCTCCAAGCGCGTGAGCTGGAACGCCAGGAGCTTGGGGAGCGCAACGTTCCGGAAGATGAGCGTGAAGAAGTTCCGGAGCGACGTCACGAACGCATCGAGCCAGTCGGTCGAGAAGAAGACCTGCTTCGTGTACAGTGCGTCGTCGTATGAGTCCTAGCGCTAGCCGCGTCACGTCGGGCGCGAGGCGCTTGAGATGGACGCACCTGAAAGTACGCATCGCTCTCTGGCTGCTGGATGAACGGCAAGATGAACCAGCGGCACCACGAGTCGTTCACGGCTGCTGTGTCGCTTGCGCTCGAGATCGTCGCGTTGAGCTTGTTCGCGTGCGCTAGCAGAGAGTCCAACGGATGGAGTAGTCAAGGACACACGAGGACGCTAGAGACGACAGCATGCAAACAGAGCCATAGACAGAGACACGTGTAGAGGATATAAAGCTCTTGAAGAACTCGACCGCGTGCTCGCGCTGTCCCGTCTTGATGGCGTTCACGACGTAGAGCCGCAGGAGCGACGTCTCGAGCGAGTGGATCGTCTACGACGCAGCGCAAGCGACTGTGTGTGAGAGCGAGTGATAGACGCAGTGCGTGTATGCACAGAGGCAATAAGTGCGCACCTCGGCGTACGACGCGTCGAGGTGGTTAAAGAAGCGCGCAGCGAGGAACTTCCACGTCTCGAGGAGCGCGTCGACTTGGTAGCTGCTCATGCGTCACCACAAAGCATGAGCTGGTGCGACGCAATACGATGCAGTTACATATACGACTGCTACGTACGTCTGCACGTAGCTCAGTAGCTGTGCGATGATCTGCTCGACGTCAAAGCCCTTGGCGCGATCGCGCTTGCGCTCGGCGCTGAACACTTGGAAGCTCTGCTCGTGTGCAGATACATACACACGCACGTCGTGAGCCGTCGCGCTCGATCCAGCGGAGCGAACTGCACATAGCACATGCGTGTGCACACAGATAGACGTACTTTCGTGAAGCCGCGGAAGAGCAGGTACTCCATCACGAGCTCGTCGACGTGCGGCAGCAGCAGACTCGGCGGCAGCTCCATCGTCGTTGCCATCGTTGCTGTTGGTGTTGTCGACGATCGGCACTCAATTGCACTGACTATCTGTCTAAGATCGCAAAAGCGGTACTTTACCGCGGTCAAGTACGCGCATTTCCCATCTAAAAACGCATCTGCGCATCCAGACGAGTGACAAGTCTCACATCGTGTGTCATCACGATGAGCCACGTCAGTCGCACGGAGCTGCTGCTCGTCGCGCTCGTCGCAACCGCGCACGTTGCGCTCTGTCCGTACGCAAAAGTCGAGGAGAGCTTCAACCTCCAAGCATCGCACGACGTGCTCGTACACGGCTTGCAGCGCGTCGATCAGTACGACCACATTGAGTTCCCAGGCGTTGTGCCGCGCACGTTCATTGGTGCACTCGCAGTCTCTGTGCTCGCGAGACCGCTCGCATGGGTCGCGCAGGCGCTCGGTCTGCGTCGCATCGCGCTGCAGTACATCGTGCGCTGGGTCCTCGCAATGTGCACGACCGCAGCCCTTGGGTTCTTTAGCAAGAGTATCGCCACGCGCTTTGGCAAGGTACATACATGTCCATCCCTACGCCAGTGCATGCGTGTGCAGGGCGCACTACCTGTTCGCTCACGCTCTACTGCGATGGCAGGACGCTGGGCGCTTCTTCCTGCTTGTGAGCGCCTGCCAGTTCCACTTGATGTTCTACCTCGGCCGCACGCTCCCGAACGTCTACGCGCTCGTGCTCGTGCTCTGCGCATTCGCGTTCTGGCTCCAAGTACGTCTCATGCAGTCGTGTACATGAGCTGTCGCTGATAAGCGAGAGCTGCTGCTATTAACACGCTGTACAATGGCTCTCTCTTGGGCTGATGGGCGTAGGACGCGTGGAAGCCCGTGGTCTTCCTCCTGTCGTTCACGACGATCGTCTTTCGCGGCGACACGGCCGTGCTCTTTGCGCCGATTCTGCTCTCGATGCTCATTGCGCGGCCGTCTGCGCTCTTTGCGATCATCGGCTGGGGTCTCACAGCGACCGTCGCGTCGCTCGCACTCACGGTCTTCGTGGACTCGTACTTCTGGTACGACTGACTGACGGACTAACTGATGGACTGAGTGGCTCTTAGACGCACGAGAGCTCACGCGTGCGACTGGCCATGTGTCTGTCTGTGTCCTGTGTGTGATACGGTGCTGTGCCGTGTGACGCGTCGTCCTCTAGGCAGCGCTGGCTCTGGCCCGAAGGCGAAGTACTCTGGTTCAACACCGTGGAGAACAAGAGCCACGAGTGGGGCGTGCTCCCGCCGCTCTGGTACTTCTACTCCGCGCTCCCGCGTGCGCTCTTAGCGACTGCGCTGCTCGTGCCATTTGGCATCAGGTGCGTGTAAGGTATGTTGACCAACGTTGCTTGGTCCCTCCCTCACTCATCGCTCTTGCTCTTTGCTCTCTCGCTAGCTCGCTCTTGCCAGCAGTCGTGCGCGCGAAGTCCTGGACTGAGATCCGCACGGCACTGCGCACGGCGCCGATCATCGACCGCAACGTCGCTGTGTTCGTCTGGCCCATTGGTCTGTACCTCGCACTCTTCTCGCTCCTGCCGCACAAAGAGCTCCGCTTCGTCTTCAACGCCATTCCGATGCTTAACATGGCCGCTGCAGTGGTGCGTCTGCTTTCGCTCTCTTGAGTCTCACGCTCTCAGTGTCCTGCGTACTGCCGATCGTCTCTCACCCTCACTCGCACAGGGCTTTGCCAAGCTCTACCGTGCGCGCGACAAGGTCAGTTCGACTGCTAGCGTCCTGACTGACTGGCGTCTTGTCTGCTCTCTCGACTGACTCTGAAGAGCTGTCTTTGGTGTGTTTGTGTCGTAGACGCTGCTGCCGCTGCTCGGTGCCGTCGCGTGTCTCGTTGTGACGGGTCTTGGCTCCGCGTTCTTCTTCTCGGCGTCCTACGTCAACTACCCAGGTACATAGGGCGTCTAGCACACATTGACAGTGTGCCACCTGCTGCACTTGTACTCCATCTAGACCCACGCACTCGCTCACCAGCGATCTGTCTATCGGTCAATGGTTCCGTCTCATTCAGGCGGCGACGCGTTTGCGTATCTGCACCAAGTCGCGTCCAGTGAGCGTGACGTGCCGCGCACTGTGCACATTGACGTCCCAGCTGCGATGACTGGCGTCTCGCGCTTTGGCGAAGAGTTTCGGCCAACGTGGAGGTACGCGACTGTGAAGTAGCGACGCCTGCCTGGTTCATCGCCAGTGGCGACTGAGTCTGTGTGCATCTGCCGATGGACTTGACTAGCTACTCAAAAGACGAAGCCGCAACGACGCTCGAGACGCTGCGCGCATACGACTACGTGCTCACGGGCCAAGCGCCCGAGACGCTCGCAGCCGACTTTGTGCTGCTGAAGGCGTTCGCGACGTTCGAGCGCGTGCAGCTCACGCCACTGCCGCCGCGCATTCAGACGCGCGACTACATCTTTGTGCTGCAGAACCGAGGACTTGCGTCCAAGCAGCGCACTGCAGACACTGCCTAGCGTCACAGAGATGCAGTGCAAGCGAGTGATGACCAGACAGACAGACAGACAGACAGACTTGGACAAGACGCACGACGTATTCAGCTGTTCCTACACATACACACACGTCACTCACTCCTACAGACGACCGTCCGCATGCGTACAATTGCCGACAGATCACTTCTGTCTCGGCACCGTCCGCGTGGATGCGTATCGGTGGCTTCATGTCCTCGGTCATCGCTTGCGGCTTGTTGGGTTTGTCGAGTGGCGCTTACGCCGTCGCTGTCGGTATCATTGCTGCTGCGCTCTTCACCGGCGAGAGGTAGCCGACTGTGCACAAGAAGCGCAAGACGTACTTGACTGCGTCGGCTCGATCGGTCGCCGTCGTTGTGCTGCTGCTGCTCTTCTTGCTGTCGCCGTCATCACTTGTCCGCACAGTCGTGAGCTGCTGCTGCTGTGCAAAGGCGATCGCATCGGAGGCATCAAAGCTCGCACTGTGCTGCGCTCGCACCCACTCGACGACTGCGCGCTGGATCGGATCACAGACAAACTGCACACGCACGCGCGAGCGAGCGTCTGGGCGACCAAAGTGCACATGCACAACGTACTCGTCCTGCTCGTGCGTGTCACTTGATGCCTTGAACGTCTTTGTCACAGCGTGCTTCTTGGTCTTCTTCGGTTTGGCACTTGTGGATGACGACACTGTCGACGCCGCGGTAGTGGTCGTGGAAGCACGAGCTGCTGCGCTGGCAGTGCCGGCAACACTGTCGCGCACGTCGTGCATCGCCAAGAGCGCTGCGAGCGGGTTCTTGCGGAAAGCACTGGTCTTGAAGACCTTGATGTGCTTGCCGCCTCGGAACGCGTGGCGCCGAAGGTCCATGTACAGATCCACATCTGCAGCGGCAGCAGTTGGGGCGTCTGCAACACTATGATCCGCGGCACTGGCAGCGCGTGCAGCCGTGTCCGTGTCGTCAAGCAGCAGCACTTGTTCCGGCAGCAAGTCAAACGAGCTCAGCGACGTGATCGTTCGACCCAACTGCGCGAGCATGCGCTTGAGCTCTTTGCGCGGCGCTTTCGTATCGGATGACTGGACAATCGGTCGGCGCCACTGCTCGTCCTGGGCACAGAGCTGCCGCACGGCGTCGCACACGAGCTCGCCAGGCGTGACACTTGCAATGGAGACCTCGAGCCACGTTGCGTCGCTGCCGACGCTTGCTCGGAACCACGTGCCACTTGGGACGTAGAGTACTGAGCCAGGTTCGAGCGTCACCTCATGGACTTTGCTGTCGCTGTCCGTCGGCGACCACAAACTCGCAAGTGACGCTGTCGCATTGCATGTACCGAGTACTTTCACACACGACTCGGCGACTTGGAGCTGCTGCGGCGTCAGCGACTCAGCTGACGGCGACGCAGCCATGTACTGCAGACGGAAGTCACGCGGTGGAAAGCGCACTCCGCAGGGCTTCGTCGCAAGCACTGCGCTCCCGCTCAAGAGCACGACAAAGCAGTCGCTGCGGTAGAACTGCCAGCGCTGCGCAAAGCCAGCGCGGCCATAGAGCACAGTCACAGAGTGTGCATGCGGATCGACGAGCGCACTGACGTGAAGCTCGTGCGCCAGCGGTGCGACGACGAGGTCGTAGACACTCGCAGAGGCTGAAAACGCGATCGACAGTCCGAGGTCCAGCAGAGTGAGCGCTTCGAGCTTCGAGACTGTTGTCACAGGTGCAATACTACATGTACTGGTGCTGGTGCAGTCGGGACGCGATGCTGCGCACGCAAACACTGTGAACGGCGTGTCCGCTGGTGCAGCCGCAACCATTGCTCGTGGTTTGAGGTCACTCAGCAGCTCGTGCGTGAGCTGGTGGAAGCGCTGACGCGGTGCGTGCACTGCATGCACAGAGGTGCGGCAGTGCTGCTGCATCGCCACAGCGTTGTCGCGCGATCCAAAGAGCCACGCAATGCGTGTTGCGTGGTCCATTGTGCGCACTTTGTCAACACTTGCGCTCCGGAACACGAGCGCATTCGCATCTGCCGTGGCGTCGCTCGGTTCGTCGTTGCTCGGCTTGTTTGCGACTCCAGACACTGCATGACGAGCACTGGCGTCTTCCACTTCAGCGTCCGAGTCGCTGTCGTTCTGCGACTGTGCGCCGTGCTGCTCAGTCGCACGCAAGCGCTGCGCAATGCTTATTGACGCAACAGCTGGCGACTGCATTGGCTCGTGCTTGATCCGCTTCGAGCGGCGTGGCGTCTGCAGTGCAGCAGCGCGCTGCACCACGGAGCCACGGCTGCTCGTGTTTTGGGTCCGTGGTGGTGTGTGGACACTGACATCAGTATTGGCGTTCGTCTCGACTGCGCTCGCTTTTCGCTTTGGTGCCGTCTTCAGTACTGGTGCTTGTGGCGGTGGCGCTTGCGGCGTCACTGCTGGAGGCGGTGGAGCTGAGAGCGCAGCAGCGGCAGTAGTTGCTGCAATACGACTCGCACACGCTGTTGCGTGGCGATGGAGGTTGACACGCTTGAAACCGAGGACACGTCCGCAGTGGCGACACTCCGCTTTTATCGCTTTGCCACGCGCATCAACAGTGACACGGAAGTCATCGCTCATGCCGTCATCTTGGTTGTCTTGCGTCACCGACATGTGCTGTGCGACTTCTGGTTGAACAATGCTCTTCTCGTGGACATCAGGCGCTTCTGGTTGCTTGTCTTCGGCGTCGGCGTCGGCGTCGTCGCCATCGTCCATGTCTGCGTCTGCGGCATTGCCGTCATCACTGCCATCACCGTCGTCGTGGGCGTCTGCAGCTTCAGCGTCCAGAGCAACGGATCTGTCTTCTCCGTCGCTTGAATCGGCTTCGAGCTCATTATCAGCTGGTGGTGCGTGTGCGCTTGGCTCTGGAGGTTCTGGCGTCTTCCGGTTGAGCACGTCGCACTCGCGTCGGTGCTTGAGCAACTCGCGGCGCGCATAAGCAACCTCCTGTCCGCAGTGCTTGCAGACAGAGACCTTCGTCGTTGCTACTACTGCTGCTTGTGCTGAAGTGTCCTTGGCGCTGCGCAGTGTGCGACCAGATGCCTCGACGCCGCCGCGCGGACTCACGTCTTTTGTCACGACTGTAAACATGTCGTCGCCGCCCTCCATGCTCTCGCTGTCGTCTGGCGTCGCTGTTGCTTGCGACGATGGCGACGGCTGCGGAAATGTCGAGTCAAGTGAGAAGTCTGCTGGTGACGACGACACTGGCGTGCTCGGATGCGACGACTGCGGCGAACGTGAACGTGAGCGTGGCGACGTCACAGGCACAGACTGGTGGCTCGCACTCACGTGTTCAACAATGATCTCTTCTTCTTCTTCAACTATGATCTGCTCTTCGACCACGACGACAGTAGCGTGTCCTCGCAGCGCTGAATCCAAGTGTGGCGTGTTGCCATCTGCTGCTGCTGCTGTGTCTTGTGCACGTGGACTCGAGTCATTAGCTCTCGGAGACGATTCACTTGCAGGAGCTGCAGTTGCGCTCATGGAGCACTGCCGCAACGAGATGTCAACGACGACTTCGACATCATCATCGTCGTCGTCGTCGCGGCGTGGCAGTGGTGGAGATTGCGACGCGTCGTCGACGTCTTGACTTGCTGCGCTAATTGCGTCGCTCAAGCTGCAGTCACTCGCTGCTGCTGCAGCAGCAGTCGCGAGGAGCTCGATCACATCAGTTGGGATCGACATCGTCGTCTTTGGCTTTGGCTTCGTAGCAAGTGAGACCGATCTGTCGGTTGTATCGATTCCTATTGCGACACATTCAACTTTGGATATGAGTCATAGACCATCAAAGCCTTAACGCACTCGCACCAAACAACATCCTTACTTACAGACACGACATCACTCGCTTCCCTCTCACGCACTCACTCGCTTGCCTACTGCTGCTGCTACTACTACGTCTTCGTCCTCCTCTTCTCCTTCTTCTTCTCGTCCTAGCGACCACAGTCGATCGCTTTATATCAACAGATAGAGAGAGAGACGCTGCACACTTACGCGCCGTGGACTAGCAGTACGAGTCTTTCATGAGCTCGAGCACAACGCTGAGCTCTTCACCCGTGAACTCGGGCGCTGCTGGGTTCATTGGCGGTGGCACCGAGAAGCCGCCAAACTTCATCGAGTCGTCGTGCTGCGGTGGCGGACGCAACACGTGGTGCGTTGGCAAGTGGTGGTGCTGTTGCTGCGGCAATGACGATGACTGGTGCTGGTGGTGACCACTGCTGCTGCTGTGAGACGACTGGTGCTGCTGCTGGTCGTAGTCCTCATTTCCATCTGACGAGGTGCCGGACCGCACGTGACCACCGTAGTGCGACGTCCCAAACACTGACGTGGACGACCGCGCGTAGCTGCTGTCGGAGCTGAGCGAGAACGATGGCGTGTCGTAGCTGCTCGAGCGCGAGTGGTGGTACTGCGGGAGCCCAACGACCGGCGACTCGCTCAGTGGGAACGCCGAGTGGCCAGCGATCGCAGACTTGCTCGAGCTGCTGCTACTACTGCTTCGGTGGTGGTGATGGCGCGGCTCGAGACTGTACGTCTGGTCGAGTGCGTCTGCTGATCGCTTTGGCTCTTTCGTAAACAGCGACAGGCTCATGTCGCTGCTGCTGCTGCCAAAGAACGGCGGTCCCAAGAGCTTGCGCGGTCCAAGCGCTGGCGACGGTCCGCCTCCGCCGCCATTTGCTGTCTTGGACTTGTCACTGAACGCACTGTAGAGAAAGTTGCTACTGCTGCTGCTGCTCGACGCGTGCTGGGACTGCGACTGTTGGTACGATGAATGCGACGATGCACTGTGGTCGTACTCGTGGCGACTGGCGTGGTGGTGGGACTGGTGATCGGCCAAGAAGTAGTCTGGGTCGCTCTTGACCGCGCTATTGCGGAGACTCGCGTCGTTCTCTTGGTCAGCGAGTCCAGTGGGCATTATCACGGATGCTGCTGCTGCTGCTGACTGCGCACTTGCGTACGGCTGGCTCTGCTGCCCTGCGCCGACGATGATGCCGTGGTGGAGCTTCTGGTGCTGCGCAAACTCCTTGTAGTTGTCGCAGCTCCACGAGCAGTTCACGCCGATGCACCGGAAGAGGTTCTGGCCGTCGGGGAAGTGGATGCGCATGTGGCGCTTGAGCTTCGTGCTCGTGTTGAAGCGCTTGCCGCACGTCGCAAAGATGCACGGGTACGGCCGCTCGCCGCTGTGGATGCGCTTGTGGCGACTGAGGTTCCCCGACGTATTGAAGCGCTGCGTGCAGCCGTCTTCGTCGCACGCGTATGGCTTATTGCCCGTGTGGATGCGCTGGTGGCGCCGCAGCGCGAACGACCGCGGGAACTGCTTGCCGCAGTGCACCTCGGAGCAGATGAACACGTCCTTCTTGCTCACTTTCTTGGCTTTCTTGCTGCTGCTGGTGGTGGTGAGCGTGCTGCTGGAGCTGGAGCTGATGTCGGCTGCTAGCGTGAGGCCGTCGCCGCTGCCGCTGTTGTTCGTGTTGGTGGTGTCGCGGCTCATGACCGCGCTGCCACCGCGGAGACTGCTCGTGCCGATGACGTCGCCCCACGCTGATGCGCCGACTGAGCTGGAGCTGGTCATGTCGAGATGGTGCTGCTGGTGCGTTTGGTGCGTCTGCCACGTAGCCATGTTGCGCGACGGCGGAGGTCCGAGGTGATGGTGCGGGTGCTGGTGCGGGTGCTGGTGCGGCGGATGGAGGCTGAGGAGCCCATTTCCAGCGACGCTGGTCGTGGACACGAAGCGACCGTCGGAGAGCCCGCCGCCACTCGCGCTGCTGTCATCGTGCGAGAGCATACTCGAGTGTGTCGAGTCCCGGATTGATTTTGCGAAGTGAAGCGGCCGCGCGCGGACCTCCTCTCCTTGAGCCAACACACACCGCGCCGCCGCCATGTGCCTAGCTGCTCATCACCGTCACATCGAGAGAGAGAGAGAGAAAGAGAAGAGCGGGCATCAACTCATCAACTCCAATAGTGCCATTTTCAAGTGAGGATAGAGACAGTGCTGGCCGATTCGAAAGTGTCATGCAAGCAAATCGTGTTCCAGCTAATACTCTAACACTCTTCGTACTCTTCTGGCAATGTCATCGATCCTACCAGACCCGACTCATGATGTCTTCGCTTGCGCGCTGCTGCCGCCGCTGCTTGGACTGCGATCCGATGCCTGATCCGAAAGACGTGCGCATCGTCGACCTCGAGCGTTGTCTTGCGCGTGATCCAGTCCTCGAAGTGCTGCGAGAACTCGTTCGCGGTGTCTTGGTCCTCGTCTTCTACGACTACCTCGATGTTGTCTGTTCTACCCTTGACACTGTAGTTCATCGATCCACAATACACTTTCCGACGATCGATCACGCACAACTTCGTATGCATGTAGCTGCCTACGACCCGTCCCGATGCCAAATAGAGCTTGACGCCTGCGTCGTACAGCGCCACAATGGCCTCGTCGCTCGTGTTGCCGCGCTTGCCTGCCTCTTTGGCGTCAAGTAGGACTCTCGCACGAAACTTCGGATGGGCCGAGTTGCTGACGGCCGTGATTAGAGCGTTCGTGGCGTCGGGGTCAGACCAAATGTAGACAGCAGCATCGACGCAGAAATCGGCGCTTGCGATGTCCGCGTAGAGCTGCTTTGCGAACGCCGATGAGGACGATGAGTCTTCGAGAAAGTGGGTGCGCTTCGGTGGCGACTCGATTCGCTGCCGCACTCGTTCGGTACACTCTTGGATGCGCGCGTCTTCAATCGCTGCGGCTGCCGCATCGACTGGATCGCCGCCGTCTTCGGCCGCCTGTGCAGCGGCTTGCGCAGCTCTGTCGTTCTTCCGCTTCTGACGCAAGCGCTGGATATGCTTGCTGAGCATGTCGCGGCTCAAGCCGAAGACGACGGCAACCGAGCCGATGCGGCAGCCGTACGTCATGATGAGGAACGCGGCACGGTCGACAAGTGGCGCGGGAGCCCGTGGCGTGGCGACTCGCTTGAGAGGCGACTGGCGTGGCAGCGAGCGAGAGGCAGGAGGTGGCGACAGTGGCGTGGTCGAATTCGCGAGAGCGACACGGATGCGTGGTGGGCTCGTGCTTGTTCGGCGCATAGCGAATGAGAGACGAGTGAGTGTGGTGTGTGTGGTGTGTGGTGTGTGGTGTGTTGAAAAGTGTCTTTGTCCCGTCATTTCGACCGCGGACGGATGAAAACACAATGGCTCGAAATGCCTAAATGAAATGCCACTTCCGTCCCACCGATTTTGAAAGGGTGTTTTTAATCGAATTCGAAAGGGTCAGTATTAAAGTGCGCACTCGCGTAGAAGTGGCAGGCAAACGGTTCTAACCAGACGTTCTCAGCCCACTGCGCACTTTGTGAAAAGCGAATTTATAGGGAATACTAAACCCTAAGCCGCCCTAAAAACGTTTAGCTCCGCAAACTCAATAATAATGTCCGTGTTGTTGCTTTTGCGTGATATGTGATCATTAGGGGAATCAAAGATTCAATTTTAAGCCAAATATAAAGTGCGCGACAAAAGTCTTGGAAAAAAACTATTTTGTTGGCTGTACCGTCAATTTTGCTCGTAGAAGCTAAAAACATATCAAAAACGATAGAGCATTCTGCGACGATTGCGGTGATACAATCCGATCACCGAAATTCGCAG
>JAASFL010000091.1:0-37779 GCA_023333735.1 Globisporangium takayamanum
GCAGCGCGACGGTCATCGTCGTGATCGCAAAGCTGCAGTCAAAGAATGCGAGAGCAAGAGCACCAGACAGTCATTGCATGGAGTGGCGAGCAGTGAGCAGCTCCAACTGCCACAACAACACTTGGATGGACAAACGGGATCATGTGCGACGAAGCACAACCGAGAGTGAATGAGCTCTCGCACACTGAAGACCATCGAGAAGCGTTTGCTATGCGGTGTGGTGAGCGCTTGTTGAATATGGAGGTGGCAATGGCTGTCGACGATCGTATCCCGATCGCGCAGCTTGTCATGATGTGGTTGATCGCCATTGCTGCGAGCTCGTCGAGCCTTCTTGTTCAGCTCTCGCTCCAGTTCCAGTCGGTTCATGTTGTTGATGGCTCCTCTTGACAACCAGCCAGCGTTGACAGCCGGACGGACCGAGCACCGGGAAACGAGGCCATTGCGCAGCTCTTTGTTTCGCGAATCAGAGCCTGCGCAAGGCCATCATACAAAGAGGTTTACCTCGTTAGAGTACATGTAATGGCATTAACTAAAGAGGTAAACCTCGTTAGTGTGCAAGCATAGTGTTTGCAAGTCCAAGCGCAGTCTGCTATTTACATAGAAACCGCCATATAAAAGTCTGCCCAGCGTATGTATCGAGTTTTTTAAGTGTTTAGCGAGGCTGCTATACGCTCACAAACCCAAGGCAAAAGTATGCTCGGATTTTTCTACTGATTTTTGTATGCCAACTTGTGTGGTGCACATAGGGTACGTACACTTGTCGAGGACACTCATACACTGATCCACTTCAATTCCCGAAAGCATGGAACTTGGTGGCGCGATGCGCGTGCATGTGCGCAGGGCGCTCGAGCGAGGAGGTCACTGCGCGATTCGACCTCCAGCTCACACAAGCAGCTCACACAACGACCCGCGCCAGCACCAGCATCTATGCTCGACACGGCGCTCACACTCGCGTACACGCACTACGCACAGATCTTGCGGCAGGGCTGGCACCTCGCGTTCGTGCTCGTGTGCACAGGGCTCCACGCGCTCGCATTGCTCTGGATGCTGCTCTTCTCGGCGTTCTTCCTCGTGTTTGTCGCGCGCGAAGTCATGCTCGTGTGCGCGCAGCTGCTGCGGCACTGCGCGCGCGTCGGCGGCGTGATCCTCGGCGTTGCGCACCACGCGCGCGTGAACGACTCGGTCTACGTGTGGACAAAGGTGCTGAGCAGCGGCGAGCTCTCGAGCATGCAGTGAGGACCATGTGCGTGGCGAAGAAGCGAATGACTGGTTGTTCCACATGCACATGTGGCGCGCTCTGCGCGCACGTCACAGATCGCTGAAGCGACGCGATCCAGAGCGACGGATTGAGCCAAGCAAGCAGCCAAGCAGCCACTCACTCACAGTCACAGGCTCATTATCAGCATCGCCGAAGCACGTGACGACATGCTCGCAGCGCGCAGCGAGTGCGCCAAACGCGCATTGCTCTGTCTACTCAATCTCGTGGTTGTGCTCGAGAGCTGCGTCGCGGTCCTTGTGTTTGACCAGTCGGCGCACTTGCGCAGCGACAGCAGCAGCAAGACAAGGCAGCCGAGCGCGCTCATGTCGCTCTGGCTCGGCACGCAGTACGCGTCGTTTGGCGCGAGCGTTGTGGTTGCAGGCGCAGTGTGGCTCACGCAGCGCTCGCGTGCACTCGTGCTACTTGCAAACGCGCTTTTCTTTGCGATATACGGACTCCAGTGGCTCGCGCTCGCGCTCTGCATGCTCCTCGCAGGCTACTCGACGTCGGCGGCGCTCTTTGCAGTGCTGTCGCTCCATCCACTCGCTGGTTTTGCCTTGAGTCGCGCATCGGGACGCCAAGCGCGCGACGAAGCCGAGCGACAAGAAGCGCTCGAGATCGTCTTTGCGCATGAAGAGAGCTTGTACCACCGCGCCGAGGCGTGAAGACGAACTATTTGCGAGATCAAGCCATGTACCAGTATGAATGTAGAGCTACCAAAGTATCAAGTCAATGAATGAACTGAATGAATTGCACACAGTAGTAGCAGCAGCTCCTGAACACGAGCATGAGCATGAGCATGAGCATGTCCAGAGGATGGAGGCAGGCATGCTGTTCGACATTGATTTATGTTGAATCTGGATCTGAGTGTGATTTTGCATACAAACTGACATATATTTTCTGGTCAATTGTGTGGAATCTCTTGATACTAACTTGACCAACTCACACAACGAACAGACCCACATTGTGAGACAAGCATGAGCGCGCTCGGTGTCGATGTCGGCACGACGGCAGTCAAGTGCGTCGTCGCGCGCGTTGATAGCGATGCGCAGCTCTACGAAGTGCTTGCGTCGTCGTACGTCGCGCTCTCTGACGTAGAGCTTCCGTCTCGGCTGCCTCAAGTGCATGGCGAGCAGCACGTCGAACAAGTGCTGCGTGCAGTGCACCGTGCGATCATCACGTTGCCACTGCAGACTCGCGAGCGTGTGACGTCGATTGGGATCTGCGGACAGGTGTGCTGTCATTGCATATAGCTGCTGCTGCTCTAGTGTTGTACACCAACGCTCGCAAGCTCACACAGACGAACGATAGATGCATGGCATTGTGTGGTGGCGCAGTGCATTCGTGCGAGACCACGTGCAGCGGCTCCTCGCATCTGAACCAGCGACCAAGTGGCTACATCAGATAGACGGATCGCCGGCGTGGAGCAAGCTCGTGACGTGGCAAGACCAGCGCTGCTCGCCTGCGTTCGTGCAGCAGTGCAACGAGCGCATGGAGCGTGCACTGGCAGCAACACCATCAACGACTCAAGCAACTTCATCGCCACTCGCAACTGGCTACGGCCTTGCAACGTATGCGCACACACTTGCACATGCATCTGCGACACTCGATCAGTTTGACGCATGCGGCACGATCCAGGACCTCGTTGCGTTTGCGTTCTGCGGACACAACAGTCGCGACGCTGCAGCAATCGACACGACGAATGCATGCAGCTGGGGCGGCTTTGACGTCGCGAGTGGGACGTGGAACAACGCAGCGTACGATCTACTGCTGTAGCTGACTAGCTTCAACATGTTGTCGCTGTCTCTGACTGTACGTCTATGAGTGTGGACGGCAACTTGCAGTGTCTCGGCGCTCGGCATTCCGCTCGCGATGCTGCCAGCAGTGAAGCAGCCAGGCGACAAGGTCGGCCACGTCCCTTCAAGCTCGCCGTTCGAGCTGCCACTGCAAGCGACTGTCTACGTGCCAATTGGCGATCATCCGAGCTCAGTTGTTGCAGCACTCGCGCCAACACGCGCATTCGTTGATGCGAACGTCACGCGTACGTTCGCAGTTGCATGCGCAGCTGCTGCTTGGGGACTGGTCATTGACGAGTTGAAGTACTTGACGCTGACTCGATCATCGAACATTATTGTATTGCTGCTGCGATCCAGTCGTGAACATCGGGACGTCAGCGCAGCTCGCGATGTTGCTGTCAGCGGACGAAGCAGCTGTGACCGCTGTTGCCGCCAGCAGCAAGCAAAGCACGAGCAGCTTTGAGGTCCGTCCGTTTGTGTTTCGCGATCAGCTGCTCGGCGTTGCTGCATCGCTCTCTGGGTACGTACGTACGTGCAATGGGGACATTCTATACAGGAAACGTACTGACTCGTTACGCGCTGGTATGTGGCAGTGGAGACATCTTTGCGTGGTTCGTTGCGCAGTGTCAGGACTGGATGCGCGAGCTCGGTGCGAGTGTGGGCGATAGCGGTCAGGACACTGCGCACTGGTACGCGCGGCTCATTGAGCTCGGACTTGCGAAGACCGACACCGCGCTCGTGTTTTGTCCGACGCTGAGTGGCGAGCGGTCGGACCCGTCTGCACGAGGCGCGATTGCAAACCTGAGTCTGTCGAACGGCTCGCTCGGCGACATGAGCGCTGCGCTCTGTAGAGGACTCATTGACAATCTCTTTGACATGGTGCCATCTGCGCTCCAAGCTACGGCGACGACGCGAGCGTACGTCTACTGCTGACTGGTGCACTTGCTCTTTATGCTTGCGTGTGTGGATGAGCTCACACTGCGATTGGTCTGTGACCATTGTCACTCGGCTGCGCACAGAGTGGTCGGCACCGGCTCAGCACTCGAGCGCAATGCACTTCTGCGCCACTTTCTCGCTGCAAAGCTCGCAGATGCGTCCCGCCAGCTGCAGATCCAGTCTGCAGCAGACGCTGCTCTCGGTGCAGCGCTCACGCCATTGCTCGTGCACAAGCTCCTGACTGCGACGTGATGCCTTGTCAACCGCTTTTGACTAGAGCAACTTCGTCAACATACGGGCTGCTCCGCATCAGTGCTGAATTATGCTGGAGCTGGTCATTGCGAGTGTCCATCAAATGTGGACGTTGAAGTCAAATCGAATGATATCAAATCGGTGATATTGAGTTCATATGTATCCATTGTGCATATATCGGAAGATATTGAGTCCATATTTTGTAATAAAATAGTTCTATGGGCCTTCTTTGTTGTTTTGTGTGATATCAAAGCCCAATATGAGAGTATACTGAAAAGTGCAAACCCGATCCGCAAAAGGTCGCGACGATCCAGCTCCAAGTGGTCGCACACTCGCATTGCCTCCCTCACACGAGCGCACTACGCGTGAGACGACAACGACAGGCGGACGCCATGGGCTGCTGCTTTTCAAAGGAGGACGACCGCTTCGACGCGACCGAGTCGCTCTTGCCCAAGACCACGGGCAAGCACGTGTACGTGCTGCTGCTCATTGCCCAAGTATGTCTCTGTATGTGCATACACACGTGCGACTGATCGACAGCGTCTTGTACATGTGACGGTCGTAGTGAGAAGGGCGTGCGCGAAGAGTTTGAGCACATTGACGTCGCAAAGAAGAAGGCGGCGACGAGCAGCACTGGTGCGCTCCATGGCGGGTACAAGAGCCCAGAGCCGGCAGTCGCAGCGAACTCGCATGGTCATGGCCACTCACACGGCCACGGTCACTCGCACGGCCATGGGCACGCGCATGGACAGCATCAAACGCATAGCCACGCTCATAATACGCACGAGAAAGCTGCAGCTACGCGTCACGAGCCACCTGCGCCATCAAAAGCGCCAGTCGTCGAGAGCGTTGACTTACTTGGTTTGAGCAAACCAGTGGCAGCACCAGCGCCAACAAAGCTCTCAGCGCAAGCGCCAGCGTTTCAACCGCACGCTGCAGCGCCAGTCGCGAACGCCAAGCCATCGAGCGTGTCGCCAACAGCAAAGCCTGCTTCGCTACCCAAGGCGGCGTCGCCACCGAAGCCAGTGTCGCCAGCCAAGCCAAAGCCTGTGGACGCGCCGCTGCAGCGCGTGGTCGAAGCGCCGCGTCCTGTCGAAGTCGTGGCCGCACACGTTGCGGCACCAGCACCTACTGTGCTTGAGAAGAAGCTCTCGCCTGCTGCTGCTGCAGCGCCATCCCCACCGCCACAGTCTACTGCGTCGTCCTCTGCTGTGTCAGAGGCTATAACTGACACTTCGGGCGAGACGGATGCGAGCGCCAGTGTGCCTGACAGTAGCAATGCGGACAAAGCGCCGTCCACTGCGTCCAGCAGCGCGTCGAAGAAGAGCAAGAAGGCGAAGAAGAAGGTTCGTCGTTGATTGAGTAGTGACTGGGACTCCTAATGATGCTAGAGCCCTCGGACACTGACACTTGTTCCAATGTATGGCTCAATGCAGAAAGGAAAGAAGTAGATGGCGAGTGGAACGGATCGTCACAAGTCCGCCCATAGACGCCAGGAGCCATTGACTAGAGATGCTCAAGCCGATCTCCGGTGTAGTACGTGGACCATCGCGTCCCAGACGCCAATAGCGAATGATCCGAAGCAGTAGTAGCATTTGAGCGCTTGTGCCTTCGATCGATTCGCACCAAATGCACTCCTCAGACTCTTCACGCACACAAGCGCCAAGTGTCGCCATCTTTCATCCATCCATCGCCATACGACACGATTGACATCCTCGCATGGCGTCTCTTGGTAAAGTAGCGACGAGTGAGATCCAGATGAAAGCCGTTTCAGTCTTTGATCTGCGACAAGTGTATACAAATGTACTAATACCACATCTACTCTTGAAACACGAAATGCACGCCCTTGCTCGGATGTTCCTCTGCTGTGGCAGACATAATCGAACGTCCGCCCTCGGGCAAAGTCGTCGCAGACAACAACGCCAGCACTGGAACGAGGAAGAGCTCCTTCACGCCTGCTGCTGCTGCCGGTGCTGCAGACACTTGTGAGCGAGCGACCAAGAGAGAGAACTAGAAGCGATCGAGAGAACACTCTCTCACACACACAAGATGCGACGCGAAGTGCCGGTCGAGCGCGTGCTCTTTGCGTTGCTGCTCGGCGTCTCGCTGCTGCTGCTGTCTGTGGCGATGCTGCGGAGCGATATGGGTGAGTGGAGCTGCTCGCTTAGGCTCATGATGCGTGTGGTGTAGACACCAAGACTCACACGCTCTATCTATGTGTATGAT
The DNA here is from genome assembly GCA_023333735.1 of Globisporangium takayamanum. NCBI lineage: Eukaryota > Oomycota > Peronosporomycetes > Pythiales > Pythiaceae > Globisporangium > Globisporangium takayamanum. The sequence continues at coordinate 6,469 of JAASFL010000091.1, forward strand.
ACAGCGACACCGTCGACAGCGACGCGCACGTTCCGCGACGGCTTCATCGTTGCAGACCGCGTCGAGCGACGCACAGAGACAGCGTCGCCTGCGGACGACAGTGAGTCGATCAGCGATGCGCCAAGTAGCTCAACAACAGCAGCACCGCCAGCGATGCGACGCCGTGAGCCAGAGGACGCACTAAAGAGCAGTGCAGCACCAGCATCACCTGCAGCTGCGGCTGCTGCGATCCACGTGAGCGGCGCCGACGCCCACACGACGACAATCAAGATGAAGGACGGCGACGAGATCACAATCAAGCGCGCGGCGAGCTCAAAGAACAAGATCACGACCATTTCGACACATGATGACGGGAAGATCACGATCGAGAACCGCGACAACGGAGCGGATCCGCCAGCACTCACGCCAGTGCCGTCGCCAGTAGTGCCAAGCGCGACTGGAGGACCAGTCGAGGCGATGGAGCCATCACCAGCGCCATTGTCTCGACTGCCACTGCCAGTAGCGACCGACCCGAGTGCAGCAAAGATGCGGTCGGTGGACTTTGTTGGCGCGTACGAGCGCGACATGGAGCCTCAGGACACCACGACGACCACAGCTGCAGCAGGTGACGAGGACGCGGCGACCGAGAAACCAAATGGCGGCGACAGCTTGCACGAGATCGTCGTGGGACCCAAGAAAGTGGCGGTCGTGAGCGTCGGCCGCGCGCAAACGAAAGTGAGTCTCTCGACAATCGCAGACACCGACGGTGCTGCACCCGCGACGCCAGTGAGCGAGCGGTAGAACAAGCGAGAGCGAGTCAGAGAGTGGCTGCGCGTAGACTTATGCGACCGACTGTACGCTATTTATGACCAACAACACAGTCTGGATTCTGGTATCACGAGCTCTTGCTCGGTCACTCGGTCGTGTTTTCAATGGTCTTTGTAGTGGAGATGAGAGAGAGACCGAATAAGCTGCTGGTGCTAGTCATCGCTGTCTCTTTCGCTCTCTCGCATGCGCTCATGATGAGAGCTAGTGCTGCGCTGCTGGTGCGTCCTTGAGGCAACTCCAGAAGCGCTTGACCTTGGTCTCTGGACGCTTCTTCTCCAGCTGAATGTCCGTGCGCATCTCCAAGATCTTGAGCAACTCGCTCTGGTCGAGCGTTCCGTTGTCTGCTCACAGTCAGCGCCATTAGGGTCCAGAGTGCTTAGTCCACTGGTGTACGTACTCGCACGACCATCACAATTGCTATTTGGACGTACCGTTGTTGTCAAAAATCCGGAACGCGAGCTGCACGACTGGGAACGACAGCTCGACACCGCTCACGACTCGCGCAGCGCGAATGAAGTCCGCTTCCGTGATCTCCGCTGCGCCCGTGAGCTCGAACGCGAGCTTGATGTCCTCCAAGTTGCTCTGGACGTTGAAGTGGAACTTGTAAAAGTCGTCCCATGTCACGAGTTCCTGTTTTCGACACCATGTCGCCATGGTGAGCAACATCATCGACATTGTCGACAATTTGCACACAGTCACGACACACAGTCACGACACCCAACGTCACGCAACGCACCTCGCTGGCATGCAATGCGTGGACACGGTCGAGGTACGGCGCGAGGCGCTCTGGGTCAAAGCACGAGATGAGCGTGATGGCAAAGTCATGCACCGAGAGCACTGGCTGCGTCGTCTTCGCATTCGCATACGGCTTGGCGTACAAGTCAAACTCTGCGCGCAGGATCTGCTTGCGCAGAAGATCGAGCGCAGCTTCGAGCTCTTGCGCCTTGATGCGCTTCTTCCCAAAGCGTCCAAAGAGGTACTTGGTCAAGCGCGGGAGTGTCGCTTCGGCCGAGATCGTCATGGGTCCACCGACTGCATCGGCTGTGATCGAACGCAGGAGGTTCTCAATCACGTGGCAGAACTCGGCTTTGTCGACTGTGCCGTCGCCATCGAGATCAAACATCGCAAACGCGACGTCAAAGTGCTCTTTCGGGACTGTCGGATCCCATAGCAAACGTATAGGATAGAAATAGAGAATGTGAGTCGAAAATGTCGAAATCAATCTGTCGAAAATACAAACACAACAAGACTGAACGTACTCTGGAGCAAGTGGATGAGCAAGTAGCACTCTTCGTACGTGATGAGACTGTTGGCGTCGCCGACAAAGTCGCACGTGTACTCGAGCTCGGGGCGCTGTAAGGACACATCACAGACCACAGCAGAGAGGTAGGTTTGTCAGCCGTTAGTCCAGTGCCAAGAGCCAACTAGGACGCCTGGCATGTAGGACGCCCTAGGACGTCATGTTGCTTGGACGCCTGGCATGAAGGACGTACTGGGGACTGGAGGTGGAAGCGCGGGAGGATGAGCGAGTGGAGAAAGTCCGTGAACGTCATCGCGCGCGCCTCTTTCTCGCCCGACCCGACGGTCTTGCTCGCGTACGCGTCAAAGCGCGCGCGGAGCGAGTCCACTTGGCGCCGACTCGCGCGGTACTCGTCCAAGTGGAGCTTCATGAGGTCCACTTCTTCGAGCTTCGCCGTGTGCTTCGTGCGCTTCTTGAGCAAGTGCCGACGGCCGCGCGGCTTGGGCTCGGCCGCAAGTGCTGCCGCTGCTGCTGCTGCGTACTGCTCAGCATCCGTCTTCTCCGCGTCAACGACTGCAGCGATGAACGCAGTGCGCGCTTCGCTCTTTGCCGCAGCGCTGTCATCAGAAGCGCTAGCTGCGATCGCAGCGCCAGCGAATGCGAGTGTCGCGAGCGAAGGCGTCCACGACGCCGACGCTGCACTGCTGCTCGAGTCCTGCGCTGCGAACGCACGCAGCACCGTGCGCTCGGTCTGCGCAGATCCGGTGCGCTGAAGCTGAAGCGCCGCGCGGACGCCACGCGTCGCCGCCGCCTTCGCAGAAGCCATCATCGCCATGGTCGCTCAATCGCTTGATCGATCCGAGCTCTTCGCTCTCGCTGCTGCTGATTCCCCCTCGTGCTTCAATTAGGTGCGAGAGCCTGACTTATTTCTTGCTACTGTGCGCGAAAGAAGTACACGACCACTATACTGAATCCAAGTCAATGGTGCCAGTGTGTTCGAATTCGATGTTATTGCAACGACGTACAGCATTATTGACAGCAGCATCATGGCCACGACCACCACGACCACCTCGACCTCGACGACGACGAGCAGCACTACAGCAGCAGTAGCAGCGCAGCGCACGACTGTACTGCGCGAACCTGCGCTCTGTAGCCCTGCACGTGCAGCACCCGCGACCGAGCACCGCCTGCGTCGCTTGTCGGCGTCGTACGAGCGCAGCACAGAGAATAGCAGCTACCACCAGCACCGACGCAGCATCAGCCGCAGTAGCAACGGTGGCGACAGCGAGCGTGACGCAAGCGCAAGTGCTGCTGTGCGCAATCGACGCGCATCGCAGCGCACTACAAACGAGAGCGAGAGCGCAGATCTCACAGCGTACTACGCGTTCTCGCGCCGACGGAGCAGCAGCGTCAGTGTCTTGCGCGACGAAGCAGGTCCATGGCGTCTCTGTCACGACTCACTGCCACGTCTTGTATCGTCACATTCGTAGCTGATAGACAACGTCTTTGACTGCGTATGGTCACACGTGACAGGACTCTCGGGCTTTCTCGAGTACAAGAAGCTCGATGGCTCCTGGCGGCCGTTCCTGTTCCAGACTGTGGACTTCCAGCTCATGGTCTACCGCGTCCACGTGCGTCTTTGCACAATGGCTCTCAGTTGCTTAGTACCGATAGACACACGCGCTGACTGACGGACGGACTGGTGTCTCTGGCGTGTCTGGCGCAGCCGACGCATCAAGTGAACGTCATGTCGGCCGACTTGCGCAAAGCCACAGAGATCGCGCTCGTGCACGAGAGCAGCGTGTGTACGCAACGCCACCACTGCTCTATCTAGGACTCTACTCTCTCTCTTAAGGCCGTAGACACTGGACCTGACGCTCTCTGCTCTCGATGTGACGCATTGGACGCAGCAGCGCCGACCGACACGCGCGTGTTCAAGCTCGGGATCAACGGCACAGTCATCACGCTCCGCGCGGTGTCGCACCACGCAGCGCTCTACTGGATAGAGGTGCACTGCTGCTGCGTCAGCACGTCCTAGTACGCTACAGTATCGCTCACACAGTCGTCCGTCTGTGCTGCTGCTGGTGTCATCACAGGGGCTCCAGCAGCTCAAGACCGGTCGGTCGCTCGAGATCGTTGGCGATCGACCGACACTAGGTACGCGTCACTACGTTTTATGCTCTCGTGCTACGAGCGACTCGCCCTGACTCACGCGTCCTGCGTCGTTGTCCTCGTCGACTGTACCGATAGAGTCGGAGGACGACATCTTCCGGCAGATCGACCAGCTCACGTACATGCGCGAGTGGGTCCCTGCGCCGTCGAGCACGCCGCTGTGCTGGTTCTGTCTCCCGCCGCTGCCGCTCTGGCGCGCGCGTGCGAAAGACGTGTCGTATCCAGAGGTACGCGCGTGACGCCCTTGTCAGTGAGACCTGCTGCTATCGTTGTCAGCAGAGTGGACTAGGAGACTGACGAGCAGACAGAGTACTTTGCAATGCAGCCGTACGAGCGCTCCATGAACTAACGTACAGACACACGACTGTGTGGTGCATGATCTGTGGTGTGTGACTGGCTAGCAGGACCAGACAGGAACATGCTGCGTGACCTGCTGATCGATTGATTCACTGCGGCTGCTACTGTTGTTTGCCTCGACTGTTCTCTCTCCCTCTCGAGACTCGAGACTCGCTTGGTCGTACTACATGAAGGACGAGATCCTTCTGCATACTCGATGTGCCTGACGTCGCGTGCCATTCGTATGCGGATAGTCGCGCGTGAGCCAACCGATCGAGGTACATACAGAACAGAGAGAGAGAGAACGTGTCGAGTCGCTAGTCGCAGCAATCGACAACAGCGTCGCTACGAACGCAAGATCCACACGAGCCTCAATCCTCTCTTTCTTGCTTCGCGTCGTCCAGATGTCTTGACAAACCCCACGTCCTGCGCTGCTGCTGTTGATCGATGATCATCTTTCGTCCCAAGAGCACACGAGCAAGCTCAGAGGTCGTGCTTGCCTGAACCAAGCACACTCGAAGCTCCAAGGCGACATGACCTCAGGTCGTCGGCATAAGCAGCCAGCATTGCGCCACTTGGTATGATTGGCAGGTCGCTTGAAGCAAGGGCTTTCCACGCTTTCACACGCCACGCGCGACTCGCGGCTCGCCTCTTCACTCCATGCGCCTCTCTCGCGCTCGAGACGTCTGTTCCTGAGCGCTCGGCTCTGATGCGGCGCATGCGCTCCGTTCAGGCTCCGTTCAGGCTCATATCGCGATCAACAAGTCCTCTAGGAGCGAGTGTGTACGTCGAGACAGCGAGGGAGAGTCTGCATAGTGCATAGTGCTCAGAGCGTGGTGCGACGCAAAGCGCTGCTGCCAGTCCTGCCTGGATCGATCGAGGCGCGCGTCCTTTGAGTCCTTTGAGTCCCACGGCACTTTTGACAGTCCCAGGACACACACAGCGAGCGTGGACGCTCTTTCAAACCCCGAAGCGTGCGAGGACGTCTGCTTTGAGGTTTTCAGTCAACACCGCCGCGTTTGCGCACAGCGATGTGTAAGCATCAAGTGATTGCTTCGAGTTCGGGCGAGTGCGAGTGCGAGTGTATGCCCCCAACACAGAGCATGGCGTGTGCAACACAAGACAGGGGCGAGCATGGAGCCAAAAGAGTCCGGAGGCGCTTGCTGGCCCGAACGAGCCGCGTTTGGAAACACAATCGCCTCGATTTGACCAAAAATAGTGATGAGTGAGCAAACGTGGCAGCGAGTGGGACTGCTTTGCTCTGCGCCAATGTCAGTGCGAACTCGCGCCTCGAGCGTTTGAGCGAGATCGAGCGAGTGCTTGCGGAGACGCGGAATGCGTGGAAGGACTTGATCGCTTCCTTCTCTCACGGACTGCTCACATGTGCGTCTATGTGTGCTCGTTCGCTCGCTGTATCTGTGCATGTGAGCCTTAACTCGAGTGTCGTAGCGATTAATTTGTGTGAATGTTCGGCGCAGAGAAACGCGACCCAATGTATTTTCAGAAATATGTCCGACATTTGCTTTACAATTACAACCCTCACTTTTTGCACGCATCAACTTTGGCTTCTCGAACGTCGTCGTCGTGATCATCTTCGATACTAGTGCGTCGGTGCTTTCATTGAGATCCCCCGCTTGCAATATGTGTGTGTGCGATTGCATGCTCCTACAGCCACGTCGCGTCAACAGATCGGCGTACAGCCACTCGATGCAAACTCGACTCTGCTAGAGCTTTCACGTTTGGTCGCCCCGATTCACTAGCGCCGTCACGCCAGCAGCACGAAGAGCTGTCTGTGCTAGTCGACAGGCGCGATGAATACGGATGTCGGTCAATCAAATCTGCGCAGCATAGCGAGAGCGGTCAAGACGACCAACTGGCATGTCTCTCAACACTCGAGGAGCAAGCTCGGTCGAGTCCAGCAGCACATGAGTGCTCAAGCAAAGGTCAAAAGCTCATGTGCGAGCGAGCGAGCAAGTGAGTGAGCCCAACTGAACCTATCTTGCGATCGAGTCGAATATTTTGACAAAGATATCCTGCAGATTTTCAGAGCCATTTGCCGAAGACACCATTCTGTGAAACGACATATTTATTCCGATATTTAGACTCCACAGCATCCGACCAGGGCTCTGCTTCGAAGCCGAAAACGACCACTCTGTCGTCTGTCATTCGCACTTTCGCTCGCTCGCTCATGCGCACTCGAGCGCCGCGCACCACCACCACCACTCCGCCGCACCATCGACTTCAGTGTACACGACGCGCTTGACGCTACGCGTCGTCGACCTCACATTCGCATCCACCCAGCACTTCTGCTCGCTCGCTATCGCTCCCACACTCGACGACAATGCTCTCGATCCCACACATTTCACGCAATGAACAGCGTCGTCGCCGCCGTGGCACTGCCGACCCGCGCCAGCTCCTCCTCGAGCGCAGCAGAGCCAGCGACGCAGCACCCATGCTGCTTCCACCGCCACCAGCGCACGCTCCGATCGCACTCACACTGCTCCCTGACTCGGCGCAGCTCGCCATCGTCGACCAGCCATACACGCCACCACCATGCGTGGCACACCAGGCATCGTCGTCGCCATTCGCTACTGCTACTCATCCACAGCCGCAGACAGCAGCTGCATTAGCTGTCGCACGCACGCGCCGCATGCGCCGCAAGACCAAGAACTGCCGCAACTTGAGCCGCTACGGGTACGACTACGTGGGCTTTCGGCGCGTCACAGCGCGTGAGACCGCGATGCAGCTCGAGCTCGAGCGCATGCAGCAGCAGATCTGGGAACTCGAGGAGACGCGCGTGCTCATGCAGTCGATCCAGCTCGTGCGCCACGCAAACGCCGCTGGTCTGGTCGCAGACAAGGCCTTTGAGTACTACCGTCACTTTGCGCGCGGGTACAACCCGAGCGTGAACCGCGACCACGGCGCGCTGCTCGAGTCGCTCTTGCGGTCGATCATGCTCGACGACGTCGAGTCGCCGGCGTTCCACGACCTCGACATGTTCCTGCTGCAGTGGAAGAACTACTCGCGGTACCACGCCAAGATCGTGCTGGACGTCGAGTCGATCACGCCGCTCGCGAGCGACGACCCGACGATGTACTTGATCAAAGTCCAGGGCCAGTCGACGCTCCGGATCTCGCGCGACACGATTAAGCACTTCTTCCAGCCGATCCTGGGCGACGAAGCCATGGTCCAGCGCCTCATTGGTCAAGAGTACGTCGTCTCATTCGTCACGCTCTTTTACTTTAACCTCGACGGCCGCGTGTTCAAGATGGAGCCGCGCGCCGACTTGGCCACAGGACTGTTCAACCTCGTGAGCGACCCGCTCTCGACTGTCAAGCTCCTCGGCGCGTCGCAGCTCACAGACGACGGCTGTCTCCACGCGTACACGGATATTGACGACGAGCAGTTGCCACCACGAGCAGCTCTTGATACGAGTTTTGATACTAGTATCGATAGTCTTGATACTAGTACCAGAAGCAGGAGCTTTGATAGTGAGACTGACGACCTCGCATGACACCAGCGAGACTGACGATCAGCCACCTCTATCCACAGCGACCAAGTGAACAATAGCGAAATGAACTGCTTCGATTGCTCACTTGTCTTAGGCACCTGGCTGACTGACTGCCTGGTTCGCCTTGTCAGTCTATCCGACTGTACATCGTGAGGATGAGGATGCGGACGACGCTGAGGAAGCGCTCCCAGCTCGCAAGGAGCGCGCCGCGCGTCTCCGGTGCGTGGAGGTACCAGACCTCGAGCTCCGCAAGTGAGCTAGTCAGAGCAACCACAGCCAGTCAGTCAGTTCCGATCGAGCACTAAGACATGAGACGATAGCAGGACGTACTCGATGAGAGCGCTGAAGACGTCGTTGAGCTGCGCAGTCTGGACGCGGCAGTCTTTCAAGACGCGCACGACCATCACAATGAGGTTCTCGAGCACATCCTTGAGCTCTTTGGGCTGCGACAGCCCGGCGCCAATCGTCAAGAGCTACAGCGTCGCGCATACACAGATAGCCACAGCCAGTCAAGTTAGACCAGTCGACTGCCAGTCAGTCCCACCACCATGTCAACGTACGCCGTGGACAATCAAGTAGAGCTTCACGCGAAGGTCTTCAATCGCCTCAGCGCTGTAGCGTGCGCTCAAGTGCGCCATCACAGTCGCGCGGTACACGCCGAGCGTCTCGGCGTCGTTGATCAAGTGCGCTTTGAGGTCTCGGAGCGAGTTCGTGAGGCGCGTCCCGAGGTCCAAGCCGTTCGTCGCGCGGACGCTCAGCGGATGCAAGCGCTCCTGCAAGAACGCGATCGAGGGCCAGTCGTCGCCGACACGCAAGCCAATCTCTGCGCCATTCTCGACGACGAGCGCAAGTGGCTGGAGCGACCGCCGCGGCTGCTGCAAGTGGCGAAACTGCGGCGACGGCGGCGCTGGTGATGCACCTGCTACTGCTGCTGCGCTCTCGTCACTGCTGCTGCTCACTGTCGCTGTCACGGATGGCGCTGGAGCAGCGGCGGTGATGCTCCGAGCGCGCGCAAGCTGTGGCAGTGGCGCGCGCTGTGGGATCCAGTGCACCATGAGGACGGCGGCGAAGAAGAGCAGGTCTTCCCACGTGAGGAAGCCCGTGGTGCGGTGCGTCGGGTGAATCTCCAAGCGCGCGTGCTGGAGGAACATCACGCACGCGTACTTGCTCGCAAGCTTCTCGGAGATCTGGTACAGCTCGCTGATCGCGTGGCACGACACGCCGTGGAAGCTCCGGTCCTCCATGGCCGAGTACACGCGACTGAGGTTCTCGAGCTGACGGCGGCAGCTACAGCCAAGCCAGGCAGAGCAGAGTAAGCGTATAGCCATGAGACCTTGGGTCTTCGTAGAACAGTGCCTAGTACGCACCTCTTGAGCGTCCGCTGCGCCTGGTCGCTGATCTCATCGAGGTCTTTCTGGAGCTTCGCCGTGAGCTTCTTGCCCACGAGCCACCGCCCGACTTGCCCGTCGAGCGAGTAGTACCGCTCGACCATGTAGTGCTGCTGGATCGGCGGGATCTGGAACAAGAGCTGCGAGCGAAAGAGACTCGGCTGCATGAGGTAGTGCTCGAGCTTCTCGTACAGCCGGTACTGGTCAACGGTGTCGCGCCAGAGGAGCTCTTGTAGCTTCTGCTCGTCGCCAAGCCCGGGCAAGTCGATCGGCGTGCGCAAGCGAATGAGCAGCGCGTCGTTTGCATTGTGTCCCTCGAGCCAGAGCGCGTAGATGTCCTCGTTGATGTGGATCGGGTCCGTCAAGAACGCCTCGAACACCTCGCGCATCATTGTCGTGATGATCTGTTATGTGCGACTTGCTGCGGTGGTTGCATGTACTGCATACGAAAGAAGTATACAACCATCCAAATATGATGTGGACAACACAATGCAAATTATCTGCGACGTGTGACCACATGGCTACATTCCCACACTCATGCTAGCGCTGCACTGGCGATGCTCCTGCCTGGTGATGCGACTGCTGTTGCTGCTCTTCCATGGTGTGGTTGTACCGCTCTTGATGGCGATGGAGCGTCTCGATGCGCCGTGCTTGGCTCTTGTCGTACGCATCGCGCAGTGGCGCAGTCTTTGTGTCGTAGTCCTGCTGCTGCGTGCGTATTCGCTCGAGCCGACTCGCAAAGCTCGCGTGCTTGCGCTGCTTCTCCTCTTGACCAATCGTCGTCGTTGTAGTAGCTGCTGGTGCTGTCGGAGGCGGTGGTGTTGAGCCATGCGCCGTGACGTTGTCCGATCGTTGATGTCGCTGCTGTCCAGCGCCGTACAGACGCGTCTCAGTCGTGAACCGCGACTGCGCACTTGCGCCACTGCTGCTCGCGCTCTCTGTGTGCCTGTAAATGCACAGCAGCACGTGGAGCAGTGAGCCTTACAGTCACACACGCACAGTCGCTTGGGTAGCTAGTAGATCCAAAAGGTCATGTACCAGAGCATTGCGCTCGTATCGTGCACTGGCGTGTGGCCGCGTCGCGTTGGGATCTTCATCTTTCTGCTCATGACACGACACTTGTTAGCTACCACTCGCTACCTCACACTTGCCAATGAACAGAGAGACGCACCGCGTGAGGTGTGTGAAGTCAAAGCCCGCGGCTTTCGGACGCACACTCGCGTCTTTCTCCGGTGTCTCGGGGTCGCCAGCGCCAAACGCCGTTGAGTTATCACGGCTAACAGCAGCAGCTGATGCACTGCCGCTCTGCCGCCCTGGCTTGTGGTTGAACAGGTTGCTAAACTCCTTGTAGCTGATCTCGCCGCTGCCGTCCGCGTCGATTGCGTGCGCCAAGTGGCGGAACTCGCGCTCTGTGAACTCCAGTCCAAGCTGCTTGAGCTGCGGCATTGCCACCATCACATCGCCACCAACATTAGTGTAGGACGAACTACGGCGCTGGAGATTCAGGAGAGGTAGCTCCAGGTACAACGCACGCCTTGACGAAACTCCGAATACGACAGGTTCCCACTGTGGTCGTCGTCGAACGACGCGTACGCATCGTTGATCCACGGCGCAAACGCTCGGACCTTGCGCTGCACTGTGGCTCGAATGCCGCCCTCCTGCGACACGTACGGGCGTGACCCGAGTCAGTCGGTCGTCATTAACAGTCCTGTCATCTGTGCCACCGATCAAGCAAGCGTCAGTGCCTTTGAGCGACGTACATCGACGCCTGCAGGCTTCTCGAGGGCCGAGTTGCGCAAGATCAGGAACGGATCGTGCGCTGGACCGTGGTGCGCTTGGATGCGCGCGTGGACGCTTGGCTTGCCGTCGAGGTTCTGCACGGGACCAAAGAGGAGCTCGACAAACTCGGCGTACTGGAGCCGTCCGTCGCGGTTGCTGTCAAACGTCTCGGCGATCTCGCGCACTTGCTCTGGTACGAGACACACGCCTTGGCGACGGAGGTTACTGTCGAGCTCGTGCATCGTGATGTAGCGACGACCGCGCAGCTCTCGACGACTTGGTAGTCGTAGTGCCAGTGCGAGTGCTACTACTTGCGTCTGGACGGCCGTAGATGAACGCACAGAAGTCTTCGTACCGAAGGCTCCTACGACGCACAGGCACATGGGTCTGTGAGCGAGAGAGGAGGCAAGATACCCTACCTAGAAGGACTCAAGTACGACGTACGACGCTGGCAGTGTGCTAATGTGCTCAATGATGCGCTCGACCTTGTCGTGACCGAGTCGCGACACAAAGCCGAGTGTCGTGATCATCTCGCGCACCTCCGAGCCGCTCAAGCGACCGTCTTTGTCGCTGTCCCAGTTCAGGAACGCTACGCGGAGACTCCGCTTGCCTTCGTACCGATCTCGCAAGAGACTGCAGAACGCGCCGAGTCCTTTCGAGTCGTTAGACGCAGTCGTCGGTCGACTCGCAGTGCTAGCGCTCGTGGCAGTGCGAGCGTCTGTGTCGTGCACTTTGACTGCCCACTGCACTTCACAGCCACTCTATGAGCGCGAGACGCCACTCTCATCCGAATGGACTTGTCCCGTTGTCGATGGAGCTGCTGGCGTCTGAGTCGTGATCCGAGGCAGACTAGAGGAGCAGCGCTGTCGTGAGTGAGCCATTTGCTGTGATGAGGGCTTGGAGAACAGAGCAACTGCGCACCTCTGCTGGAGCTCGGTCGGTTCGCCAAGCGCTCTGTTGCTGTCGTGGCTCTTCCGTTCGCTGCTTCTTCGTGCGCTCTGTACCATCGAGCCACAAGCGCAGTGTCAGAGCCGATACACATGTCTGTAGCCTGTGCTTCCTTACGACAGAGCGTGCATCGCACTTGGATGCGGCGTTTGAACGTCTGCTGGTGTGTCGTTGCGGTCTCGAGCGTTGTCGTCACGCCAACTCGCGCAGTCGCACAGCCGCTTCGCCTTCCAGCATCGACTGATGGCTTTGTCGTCACGCCTGCTTCTCGATGCACTGCTGACACTGGCGATGCAGCCACTGGAGCTGGTGCAGAACAGCGAGGCGACGCTGCAGTCAGTGTAACAGCAGGACGGTGCAGCCGCGCAGGACTCACTGCTGAGCTCGGTCGCTGATGTGCATTGCTGCTGCCACTCTGGTGCCGTCGCGACCGCATGCTCGTCTCGTGACGGAGCAGCGTTGGTAAGTGCAAGTGGACACCCAAGTCGTAGGTGATCTCATGCGCGAAGAGCTCCGATCTATGAATAGAACAAACGCCTGTGATTGGTCAGATTGCAGAGTGTATGTCGTTACGGTTCCTCTATGTACTAGCATGGGAGCTACTCGATGTCCTCTACACGTTCGCTCTGACCGCTTGTTGGAACGAAGAAGTGAAAGCCCATGGACGCGACGCCACAGAGCGCAGCGCTCGTGACAATCGCACGCGGTGTGCGCAGCTCGCCAGGCAACAGCGCGAGACCAGCCGAGAAGCCGCCGATGAACGGGTTCAGCAAGTCGCTCTTGCCGCGGATGCGCTCGAGACTGCACGAGACGCCACCGAAGATCCCGAGGAAGCTCGCAAAGCCAAACATGTTGCGGCCGCAGAGGAACGCGAACGACTTGGCCATTTCCTTTGCGACCGTTGTGTTGCCTTTGCTTGCGACGCGCTCGACCCAGAGCGCGTCTGGTGCGCTCAATAGTGCGTAGCCGTCGACGCCGATTGTCCACGCAAGCCCAGCGCCGAGACCGCGGTACACGAGCAGCGCAGTCGACGACACGCAGTCGGACGATGTCGTCTTGCTGTTCACTGGCGCTGCAGGCTTTGCATTGCGCGCAGCGTGCTCATCGGCAGCGTACGCTGCGACGAGTGCAGCAACGGCCATCGGTGCAACTGGCCGTGCAGTGCCAGCAGCGAGCACGAACGACGGCGCAGGCAGCGCGCGCTTCCCGAGCATCGTCGTCGTCGTCGTCGTCGTCGTCTTGGCTCGTTGCTGGTTGTCTCGCAAGTGGCAAAGTCGCGCGAACTGTGGTGTCGATTGGTTTGGTACAGTGTACCATCCAATGTACCAGTTACACTGGTATATCTGCATTTTGAACTGCAAGCCCGCGAACAACAGACAGCAGCAACATGGTCGAAGAGATGGCACCACGAGACACAGCAACGAGTGCGCGTGACGACAGCGCGCAGCAGCACGAGACGTCTGTGAGCGATGCACACACAACTGCAGATGCAGACACGATAGCAAGTGAGCAACAGGCGAGTGAGAGCGCTCCTGCGTCTTCACAACCAGCAACAGACGCGAAACACGAGACGCAGCATGATGCTACTGCTGTCACAGATGCAAGGGACTGCTACCGCCTCGCATTCTCTGCTGCGCAAGTGCGAGTGAAAGAGCAGCAAGCGCGGCTCGAAGCAAAGATCGCAGCCGACGAGCAGATACTCGCGCTCCGCAAACAGATCGTTGCGCTCGAGCACGACAAGCACGCGCTCGAGCGGAGCCACACACAGACGACTGAGCGCTTGCAGCGTTTACAGGAGAGCATCGATGCGATCACAAGCGACCACAAGCGCACGTTGAGCGGCATGCGCAACGATCTGCAGGTTGCATCGCTCGTCGCAGCGCTCGAGACTGAGAAAGCGACGCGCGTGCAGCTCCAAGACGCGTTTGCGACGCAGAACGCCGCGCTCTTGACTGCGAACGAGCGCGTTGAGGCACTGAACGAGCAGGTTCGCAAGTACCAGACGACCGAGACGGTGCTTGCGCAGTCGATCGCGCACTTTCAGCACCGAGTCGAGAGCAAGGACGCGCAGCGCGTCGCGTCCATTGAGCGCATCAAGCGCGAGCGCGACGCTGCACATGCGCTCGCGACCGAGACGCTGCGCCAGGAGCTCGCAGCTGCGACACGAGCCGAGAAATTGGCACAGGAGGAGCTCCTCGCTGCGCAGACAGCGCTCCGTGCGCTTGAGACGCGAGTCGAGGACACCAGCAAGCGCGAACAGGAGCATGAAGATGAGACAAAGACGCTCCGAGCGCAGGTCGAGACGCTCGCGACTGACAAAGCTGTGCTCGTGCGCAAGGCCGAGCAGCTCCAGCGCGCGGACGCGCAGCTCCGGAGCCGCGTGAAGACTCTCGACGACGAGCTCGCGGCTGAGAGAGCGAAGACGCAAGCGCTGCGCGACGAAGTGGCGGAGCTCACAAAGATCGCGAGCGACCTCATGGAGATGGCCGAGAAGCACCAGCGCGAGAAGCAACTGCGCACAGGCACGACGCGCGACGGCGACGACGACTTCCTCGCATCGCGCAAGAAGCGCCTGCGCATGTCGATTGGCTGATAAGCACAGTTCTTGGTTCGCAACAACGCATAGCAATCCCATGGTCATGTGTCAGTGTCTTTGGTCTCTCCGTGGTACCAGTTGTAGTAGCGTCATCCAGTCATTCCTCGTCGATCGCAACAGAGTCTTGAGAGCGATCACGGTCTGAAGCGGCTCGATTGGACACTCGCTCTTGGATCGTCATCTCGCTTGCTCGTTCCCACTTTCCAAGTGACGCGACATGCGACTCAGTGCCTATCGTGACGACGGAGGACTCGCTAGAGCTGTCCTGATGATGAAAGAGAGCGATGCATGGACGTGTCGGTGGAGAGTCTGAGTGTATTGAGTGAATGAACTCGAGGCAGCTGCGCCTGGAGGATGCGGTTGCGCATTTCATGGCGACGTTCCGCGAGCGACCGCGGCTGCTCTGCGCTCGTGTTCGACAGCGACGCAGCGAGCAGGAGAGTGACGACAATGCAGCGAGCGATCGTGTTCATCTTGAGAGTGCTTGAGAGGCTTGAAGAGCTTGAGAGGCTTGAGAGGTTGGACGCCAAAGCGAGAATGCTTTGGTTCAAAGAGCACCACAAGAGCGAGGCGGAGCTCATCAGCTCAAGCAGCTCCAGCTCCAGCATCAGAGCACACGCGCATGTCCTGCGAAGTCGCTATTTATGGACTTGACTCGTTCGCGCTATTTTCGTAACAAGAGCAGTGTGCGATAGTGACAAAATCAACGAGAAACGTGCATCTTTACTTTTTTATCACTATGACAATTCAAACATCATCGCATGAATGTTTTAGCTGCTCGTTGCTGCACCAGCCGATCCTCCGCCGTTGCTCTGCTCTGGCGGGACGTAGCACATCATGCGGATCCACCGACGCCGACGCACAGATGCACCGAGTCGCTTCATGCTCGACTTGCCGCGTGCGAGGTGAAGCTTGAAGCGCGGAAAGTCCGTGGCGTAGCTCCAGCCTTCGTCGTCGCACTCCGTGTAATTCTTGTCGATCTTCCATGGCGACGTCCAGATCCAGTGCGGCGGTAGTGCGATCTGCTCAAAGCTCAGCTCAATGTCGCCGTTGCGGTTCGTGAAGCGCTCGCGATCGGTCGGGAGCAAGTGGTTCGGTCCCCACTTGCCAAAGATGCTCACGCGCTGGTTCTCAAAGATCTCTTCGAGCGCGACGCTGCCGTCCAAGTTGCTATTGTACCGCGCAAGGACAGCGCGGCGCTGCTGTTGTTGTTGTACTGGTCCTGTGGCGCTTCCACTGCCATTCATCGTGCGCTGCGGCGTCAGTCCAGTGTCGGACACGCGCGTGGCATCCGACACTGTCGCCTCTGTAAGTCCCGCGGCATCGCCAGTCCCATTACTCGCAGTCTCCTTGTCCAGCGCCTTGTAGAGTTCGTCAAAGAGCAGCTTTGTGGACTTGACGACGCCGTCTTTCGTCGCCGATGCGATCTTGCTCTTGAACATCGTGCTTTTCGAGAACGGCACGCCAATGTACGCGCGCGCGAGGAGCTTCCCGTCGACTTCGCGGCTAATCTCAAAGACCGTCTCGACCGTGAAGCTGTCGCCATACGGGACATCGTGGAGCGCCATCTTCGTCTCGACGACAAAGTGGTCCGGGTCTGCGACGTCGCGCTTACTCGAGAACAGCACGTGCTGCGACTGTGTCGCAGTCGTTGACGGCGGTCCGAGACTCGAGTTTGACTGTGCGCGGTACTTGATCGTCCGGACTTGACCGCCGTACTCCGACGAGTCGACCCAGTCGCTGTAGTCGTGCTCGGCGTCGCCACTGGCTTGGAAGTAGCCGGCCCAGCGGCTCTGGGACCCGTTCGCGTAGTACAGATCAAAGAAGTGGAGTCCGTCTTTGACGCTTGGATGGACAGCGTACTCGCCCAGGAGCGATCGCTCTTCATCTTTGCTCACGAGGAACGGCGTGACAGGCGCAGCACTCGTGAGGTTGCCGCCGTTTGGACTCTCGAGCGTCTTGTTGAGCAGCTCAAAGAGCAGCTTGGTCGACGACCCGACGCCTTCGCGCGTCGCTGAGATGATCTTGGACTTGAACATGCAGCCTTTCGAGAACGGAATGCCCAAGTACACGCGCGCGACGAGCGTCCCTGACGCAGCGTTACGCTCAAGGACGGTCACAGTCTCGACGTTGAAGCAGTCGCCGTACGGAATGTCGTGGAGAAAGACCTTTGCTTCAAGGACGAGCTTGTCGGCGTCTGCGGTGTCTGCAAACGCAACGTGCTGCGTCGTCGTGTTCATCGTTGACGACGGTCCAATGCTCGCGTTCGTGAGCGACCGGCAGCTCAAGACGCGCACTTGACCGCCAAACTCTTTCGACGCCGTCCAGTCACCAATGTCCATCTCCGAGTCGCCGCGGACGCGGTAGTACTCTTGCCACTTGTCGACCGTGCCGTTCGCGTAGAACAGATCGAAGAACGCAGCGCAGCTCGTGACCGACGGGTGGATCGCGTACTCGCCCAAGAGCTCGCGCTCGGACTCGGACGACACGAGGAATGGCGTGACAGACGCACCGGGGGCACTATTCACACTGTACGTGAGCGTGAGTCCGAGATGGCCGAGGATCGCATCAGACGGCGACGTCACGGGCCACGAGCACCGCATGTGCGCGTCCTGTATGCCGACAAAGCCAAACATCTCGCGGAGCGAGATCGCCGTCTCGCCGATCTTCGTTGTGAGGTACCGTAAGTGGATCTCGTAGACGTGGAAGACCATGATGTCGGGCAAACCGCAGAAGCTCCCGGTCGTTGAGCCGATCGCACGGCACTCGTCGCACTCGCTGCACGCGTGGTCCTGGAAGTGCCACGCGAGCGTCTCGCGCCACGTCACGACGCCTTTGTCACACGGTTTTGGCACGGACTGACCGACGGGCACGTGCGCGTGGTCGTGGAGCTCCGACTTGTACTTGATGACGACGTAGAACTGTCGGAGCGAGCCTTCTTTTGTGTACGTCATGTCGTCGATCGCGACTTCGAGGCTGTGGGACTTGAGGTTCAGCAGCGCCGCAGCGGCAGTCTCGCTGCTCGTCGAGCCATTCACTGTGAGCGCTGCAGGGTCTGCGCTGTCGCCTGGTGCACTGCCACTGCCATTGCTGTCTTTGCCGCCAGAGACGAGCAACGCAGAGCTCACAGTCGCATCGATCCGACCCGAGACGCGGCCCTGGATCGCGCGCTTCGTCAAGACGCAGAGCCACTTGCGCGCCGCAAGGTCGTCTTCGGCTCGGAAGAAGTACGTCCCGCCGAGCGTCCCGCGCACTTCGAGCGTATTGGCGCCAAACTCGAACGGGTCGGCCGGCTTGACGGCGTAGACCGCCAGTGAGCCTTTGATGTTGATGCTCCGGCGCGCAGCGTCAGCGTTCGGGTAGTACTTGATGCGGCCGTTGGCGTCGAGCACGACGTACCGCTTCTTCCAGTGCTTCCCGCGCTGCACGCCTTTCTTCACGAGGAGCCAGCCGTCGAGCGCGTCGTCGCCGAGCGCGAGCAAGCTCTCGATGAACTCGCTCTTGTTCACGACCGAGTCGGACACGAACGGCAGCGCGTAGTACGTCGACCGCCGCGGCAACAACGCGCGGATCTCAGACTCTAAGCGCTCTTTCACGCTCGCGTGGCGTTTAAGTGCCGTGGTCTTTGTACCAGCGGAGGCGCTGAGGTTCGTGCCCGAGCCAGCGCTTGCACGCGAGCGGCTCGTACGGGCAGCGCCGTTCGCAGTGCGACTCGTTGTGCTCGTGCCAGTTGGTGCAGATGGTAGTGGCGCATTGCCAGTTGTTTTTGCGCCACTGCCAGTGACAGGGAAGACTGTGAATGCAACACGGAAGAGCACGACGACTGTTGCAATGCCGACCGTGATGACCATGAACAGGTCGACGAACTCCTGGTACCCATTGCGGTGCTGCAGCGGTGCGGGACACGCTGGCAGCAGCGCTTCAGTCGCTTGGGTGGCCATTGCAGCGGATCAAATGCGCGCGTGTACGTGCGTAAGCTACGGTGAGCGTCGCAGGAGCAGAGGGGAGTGTGACGATGGTCGCAGCAGTCGATCTCTGTCTCTCTCTGTGATGCCGACGCACAGCGCGGCCGACTGGCAGCAACAGCAAGAGCAAGGAGCGCAAGCGGCTCGGCGCTCGTGATTACAACTGCGCGAACAAGATGCCAAATCCTCGCTTGAGCGCCGTTGCACGAGTTAGTATGGCAGTTTGTATGCTCATGAACCGAAAACAGTCAGATTCGATAAAGTGTGAAAACACAATTTCACTTGAGAATTGTATACAATCGACCAACTGACACGTGGTGTGACGGAGCGCACAATCAAAGTGCGGTGCAGCAACAACACGTGCAATCATCGAAAGCAGCGCCACAAACAAAGCGCTACAGTCATCATTGGCGTAGCGTGGTTGCTTGGAAGGAATGGCAACGGCGATACGATAGCTTTAGCCTTCGCCCTCACTAACAATGAGAAGCAGGGTTTCAAAGCGTCTGCGCGTGAGTCCGCGGTCCGTAAGGTCTGACGAGATGCTCTAGTCCCAGGTGACGCCCAGAACTTGCTCACCACGAACACACAACGCTATGTCTATCAATCTGTTGTGGAGTGTTGACGCTGTTCTGAGCTCGCGAGAGCTCCGGGCGGCCACGCAGATGCTGGCGCGTGCGCTACTCAGAGCAGATACCAAACTTTGTGCATTAACCGTGCTAGCGCGGCGCTCGCTTGGGGCACCGGTGCGCAGACACGTGTCTTAGCCCTGACCCTCCTACGGTCGCTAGATTGTGCTCTTCCTATAGCCGTTCCTGACCTCTATTCGCTGCCCGGCGCGGTGTGGCTCTGCACAGGCACAACACTTCTGTGATGATGTGGTGCGCAAAGTCGTGAGTCTTGGAGGACCTTGGAGCTTCCGTGACCTTGGATCTTCGTGGACCTTAGACCTGGGGGATCTTCGGTGTCTTCGACACTGCGACGACTTTGCCCGTAGTAGAGGGGTCCTGAGCAGACCTCACACTGTATCCTTGAACGTTCTTTGGGTCGTGGCAATACGACTGAGAAGTCGGTCCTTGGGCTACAAGCGCGCCGGGATCTTCGGCAGCCTTGACTGCAGGGACGACGAGGAGCGCGTGGGTGGGCGCGTCTTCTTGGTTTTTAAGCGTCTTCTTTGCCTTGGGGGTTGATCTGTTTTTGGTAAGGTCTGATCAAGACCGAAAGGGCAATAGCCCTTGCCTCCAGGTGAGTCGCCAGGCACGACCTGGGCGTTCACGTCAAGCCTTTGGGGCGTAGGTCCTAGGGACTTCGGCCTTCGGGCGACGACGGTGGTTAACTGCGCTTGCGCGTCAGGACCGGAGCACTCTCCGGACGGGTGGCCGAGCGAGATCTTCCCAATCACCGCGGTCGGTGGCACGTTCTTCTTGGCCGAGGTCTCGTGGGTTCTCGTCACTCCACGAGCCTGGTGGGATCTTGTCTCTTCTTGTGTCTTTTCGGCGTGTTATCTCGGGGACCAAGAGCTTCGGCGTGTGGTGGCTAACCGAGCACCGTGCGATCTCCGAGGGCACGCAATGCAATATGGAATACACACTCCACTATTGGCCTCGCCTCGATCGCAGCGCCAAGATGTATGTGTAAGGGATACAAAGGGCTTGAAACCCCAAGATACAAGCGTGCAGCACTCTACTTACTCGTTTGCTGGTTAACCTCTCTGAGGAACACGGTCGAACCGCGGTCGTTGTGCCGATCGCAGAGAGACACGGCCGATAGTATTCGCGCAGACAAAGGAATCGAGGAGACTCGAAGGGACTTGAGCAGTAGCTGGCAAATTGACGAGCTTGATTGATATCGTTAAGAATAGACTAGAGTGCTTTGCTTTGCTATGCTATGAGCCTTTCCTAGGCGCTCCCTTGAGCTGCTAACCGGGTTTTGGGTCTTACCTTGTGCAGTGTGGTTCACAGAACCGCAAAGTTGGGGCGTTGTGGCTTGTGCTGGTCGCGGAGCTAATAGCTTTAAGGACACCCATTTTTTCACGCTTGCAATTGAACCACTTTGAATTACACTGAAAGTAGCACAGAATTCAAATACGATTCTAGCTGTCAAAACCGCATTCAAAACGAGTGAGTCTGACAGATGCTACAAAATTTTCAGATTTTAGGGATTTGCAATTGTGTCGAGAATGATGTCTAAAATGTTGTTCAAGGAAGCATTGAATCAAGCTATCACCGCTTCAACGCTCTCGACGTCAACCTTGCATCCTCGCGATGGCCGCAGTCGCTCCAGCATCCGACACGAGCAAGACGCTGCGACGAGCTACATGTACGTGCTATTCTGTTTGTTCGTGCGTCTGCGGTGATAGTTGCATGTGCATGTTGTTGCTTGGGCGTGTGTGTGACAACGCGATGTCTAACTACCTCATCAACTGCTGCTCGCACGGCTGCTCATGTGCTGCAGATGTGCAAGTGAAAGACCTTACGCCAGGCTCGCATGGCCACAACCTCGTGCTCAAAGTCGTGTCGATTGCGCCTGCTGTGGAGAAGAAGCGGTACGATGGCAGCGCGTCGCGGATCGCAGAAGCCGTGCTCGCGGACGAGACCGGCTGTGTGACGTTCACAGCACGCAATGGTGCGACTCACACACCACAGCGACTGCCATCGTAGCAGTGGACTTAGCAGCGCATGGCATCAGTACTAACACCCAGTGTGTCTCTCTATGTGTGTACAGACCAGATCGACTTGCTTGCACCAGACGCAGTGCTCGTTGTGCGCAACAGCAACGCCGACATCTTCAATGGCTTCATGCGGCTGAACGTGACGCAGTGGGGCAAGCTCACGCAGCACCCTGACGGCATTGCGTCGACGCCAGATGCACCTGCGACAGTGAACACGGAGAACAACGTGTCGGCGATCGAGTACGAGCTCGTGACCGTCGAAGACGCAGGCGACGAGTGAGTGAATGCGTGAGTGAGCTGTCTGTGCGTCTGCCAAGACGGCGCGCAGCTTCTGTGAAGCCGTTCTCAAGTACGACGAGCGCTACGGTCACAGTCTGCACTGCTGCTGCTGGAAGTGCGAACGAGGCAGCAGGTGAACGAGAGCAGATGAGCAGCTCTAGGCCTGGAGGTGGTCGTCTCGTGCATGTTGAGGCTCGTTATATCGTGGATGTGATACACGCAGTTGTTTGTTGATTCGCGTGCGTCTGTAGTATTGCCTACAGTGTTGACAGGAGTCCATGGTGCGCATGAGGTCAAGTGGCATGAGGTCAAGGGGCTTGAGATCGATCGTGTCGCTTCAAACAGCTCTGTATTTTGAGCTCTTCTTGGCAAATGGTGTCTACCACATGACGCAGCAAACACACAATATCCGCATCATACTTGTTGTATGCTTCATACCCGACCAATCATCACGCAGAACATATAGCGCACTTTCACAAGCATAAAACACTCACGACACTGGTTGGCTGGCTGTGCTCGACTGACAGAGCTGTGCAAGTCGCTTCGAGCGCTTCGGCACCGACGCATTCCTGCTAATCACACGAAAAGAAGAGAGACACCATGGGCGTTCGCACTAAGACCGTGAAGGGCTCGGCCATCAAGATCATCGAGAAGTACTACTCGCGTCTGACTCTCGACTTCGACAACAACAAGCGCGTGTGCGATGAAGTGGCGATCATCCCGTCGAAGCGCATGCGCAACAAGATCGCGGGTTACATCACGCACCTCATGAAGCGCGTGCAGCACGGCCAGGTGCGCGGCATCTCGCTCAAGCTCCAGGAGGAGGAGCGCGAGCGCCGCCTCGACTTCGTGCCGGAGGTCTCGGCCATCAACACGGAGAGCATTGAGATCGACAACGACACCAAGGACCTCCTTGCGCACCTCGACCTCAAGCTCGCGGGTGTCCACGTGCCGCAGGTACGCTCCATCCATTCGTCTACATCCAACTCAATGCCGGAGCCGATGAACAAAGAGCAACAAAGCGCTGCCTGATCGAGAGAGTCGGTCGTCGTCAGTCTGTCGCAAGACATTGGCGACGCGGATGATCTCTCAGGCGCCTTTGGTCGGTGTACCCATTGCCCACTGCGCTCGCATGTACACTAGTGTCTCTCTCTTTACGAGAGAGGTGCTTGTGCGTATGCGAGCGACGTCTGCAACGACTCTGTGTGCTGCTGCTAGCTGCTGTGTATGGCCTTGGCTACCTCAAGGCGGCTAGCGACTAGCACTCTCGGCAGCAGCACAGCCACGTCGCCACTCTCTCGCGCTTGTTCATCGGCTCCCTCGGCACATTTGCTTGCAAAGTGTCGAGGTCGCAGCCTTCTAACGCTCACCACCATCGCTCTTGCATTTGCCTCACAGCCGAAGGCTCGCGAGCACCACCACCACCGCAACTAGACAGCTCGCTTCGATAGTGAGAGCAGTCTGGCAGACGGCGCCTTGTCTGCGTGATTGGACTTGGCAGGAACGGAGAGGAGGACGCAGTCAGTCGTTCACAGTAGGCGTAGCGCACTGAATGCACCTCCGCCCCATCTTGGTCTTTCTTCGCTTGCTCTCTCGTCTACTCTTGGCGTCCCTTGCCAGTCTACTCTGTGTCGTCTGGTCTCCTTGTTAGCCTCCTGCTCATGAGTCCTTGAGTGGTAAGAACCACGCAGTGTCTAGCGTCGCCTCAGAACTCGGTCGACTGCTTCATGATCGCAAAAAACTCGGTCTCATTGATCTCGCCGTCCTGGTTCTGATCAAACTCGTCGATCATCGCCTGCAAAGCACCAAGCATTCCGTCAGTCCACATCGCATCACATCGTGAGGCGCTCAGCTGCCAGTGAGTGTGTCGAGCACAGGCAGTGCGCGCACCTGCAGCTCGTCGTCGCCGAGGTTCTCGCCCAGTTCTTTCGCCACACGTCGCATTTTCTAGTTCCAGGACAACCGCAGACACAAGCAAGCAAGCGAGAGTGGGTGGGTGGTGAGCTGACAGCGCAGTGCATGTGTTGAACAGCAGTCGCACGTACTCGCAGCGTGATGTGGCCACTCCCGTCTTCGTCAAAGAGCGCAAACGCCTGCAGCACAGACAGGTCATCGACATGGTACGTGAGGATCGAGTGAGCGCAGTGAACGCGACACAAGCAATGGCAAGCGAACGTACGCGCGCGATCTCTTCGTCTGGGTCTCGCGCTAGGATCTTGCGTCGCACTGTGTCACTCAATGCGTCAGTCCTGCTTCTCAACAAGTCTGCTGCTCCTAGCTGCGTCGTGAGAAGCGAGTGACGAACTGCGCAGATACGTACTGATCTCCATGCAGTCGCTGAATTTGACGCGACCAGAGCGATTGATGTCCACTTCCTCCACGAGCTCCAGCACTTCGCGCTTCTTCACTTGGAACCCGAGCGCTCGCATCAGCACCTACAGCATGCATGCCAGGCGTCAGCATACTCTACCTATACGTGCAATCACGCCCGTCTAGTCTGCAGCACACCTTGAGCTCATGGTAGTCGGTGCTGCCGTTCTTCTCTGCGTCAAAGAGCTCGAACGCCTCCTTGAGCTCTTTCTTCTGGTCGTCCTGGAGCTCCTGCTTCACGCGACGATGGCGTGCATGCAGGACAGCGCCACTGCCTCCACTGCTTCGCACATGCCGCTGCTCATAGCTGTTGTTGCTACCATTGCTAGCATTGTTGTTGTTGTTGTTGCCAGCGCCACTGCGTCCGCGCAGCGCCTACGACCCGCTCTCGACTGCTCCACGCCGCATGCCTTCGAGATGGTGATGATCGAATGCGCTCGCGTCGTTTCGATCTTTCTTGGATGAGTGACATGGCAGTATTTCGATTTTTAGTGCCGTCGAGCTTGAACGGCGCGACCACCAGCAGCGATGAATGCCTCGACGTTCTCGACTGGCATCTCGGTGCAGTGGCCGCGCACGGAGCGCCAGCACACGGTCGCAGCTTCTCCGTTCTACGGTGATCTGCTCCATACCGATTCCGCAGCATCGGCAACACCAGCAGCCCGTCACGACAGCAAACGCACTGGTGCTCCAACGACGTCACGGAGACACGACGACGACGAGAACTACACTGGCTGTCAGGAGCTCGCGTACCAGTACGCAGTCGAGCAGACCAAGTCTGCAGTGCGCGCAGTGCTGCTCAAAGCGAACTCGAGCTGCTACCACCAGGTCTTGCGGTACTTTGAAAAGTACATGAGCACAAACAAGAGTCATCTATCCGTCGAAGCGAGCAGCTCGTACATCGCGTTCCCAGAGCTCCACGGCTTCCCGACTGCCGCAGTGCTCGCGGGCACCGACGCGACGTTCAGCGACGTGTGGGTGAGTCCGCTGTGCCAAGTGCTTCAGCGGTCGTTTCCCGTCGTGTTTGTCGTGAAAGAGGACTTCCCAAACGCGCGGCGCATGGTCGAGTGGATGGCCGAGCAGCTTGACAGTGTCCGGCGCGTGCGCACGCGCGAAGAGGACTGGCTCGTGGCTCAGATCGACGGCTTTGACATGCTCGACACACCAATGGAGGCAGTCCAACGCGCACAGTCGGTCGCTGCCGCTGCAGGACGCAAGGCGACGCTCCGGGGTCGCTCGCTCCGCACATCGTACGCGAGTCTTGGGGCTGGCGCCGTGAGGACGCCACCAAGCGGTACTAGTAAGGACAATGAGAGCGACGGCAATGGCGACGACGATGACGACGCGTTCGTTGCGTTTGAGGGCGATGAAGACGCGAGCGACGGCAGCAGCGACGACGGAGACGACGACGACCGGAGCTGGCGCCGTGTTGGCCGCGTCAAGCGCTCGAAGCGCCAGAGCTCTAGGCGCCCTGCCAAGACAGCAAAGAGAGCAAGTGGGACGACCGCCACTGCGGCAGACCGACCGTACTCCAAGTGGACAATGGAGCAGCTCCTTGTGCGCATTCAGACCGACCTGGACGTCCCGATGGGCCAGAACGACCCGTGCAAGATGTGGCTCGCGACGCTCCACGACCTCATTCACGTCAAGCTCGACGAAGTCTTGGAGACGCACGCGCACGACCTCGCGCGGTCGATCCAGAGCTACAACGACGCGATCGACTGGCTCAAGACGCGCATTGTCATGTGCCGGTCACTCCATAGCACCCACGCGACCGTGTCGACTGTGAGCGTGTGCTCGACCGAGTACTCGCTCGCGCAGCTCCTTCACGCAGTCCTCAGGCGCTTCGTCGCGTACCTCGACCATGCCAGTGCATTCGCAGCTGCTGCTGCATATGCACCAACAGAGTCGCTTGATAATGTTGGTCAGTCGGTGGCACAAGGCACAGATGCGCCACCACCATCGGAAACACTTGCGCGTCGGTGGCGCCAGCGCATTGCAAATGTCCTGCAGCGCCATGAAGACTACTACCAGCTCCACCACTACAGCAGCTCTGTATCGCGTGACGACGCAACAGACGCGCCACTGCGCACGCCGTTTGCGCTCGTGTGCATTGAGCAGCTCGAAGCGTTCAGTCAGCACGTGCTCGACGACTTTCTCGTGACGTGGACGAACCACGTGCGGCAGCAGCAGTTCCGTAGCGACCGCACCAAGACAACGACAGCGACGCGCTTGGGCTTTGTCGTCGGCGTCGCGTCTGCAGCGTCGCCAGCGCTGCGGCACATCAACCTCTCGATCGCGTCGCACCTCGACGTGCAGTTCTTCGCGCTCGAGGACTCGCGCAAGTGCTTTGACGACATCCTCGAGGCGCTCGTCGTGGATGCGAACCTCCCGCTCTGTCTCAGCGGCGACGTCCTGCGCTGGGTCGCCGCGCGCCACCGCACGACGCAGTCGATCACGCGCTTCCTCCATGCGCTCGCGTTCGTGTTCTTTCACCACTTTACGCACACGCGCTGGAGCTTTGTGAGCCACTTTTGTCTCGACGCGCACTACCGCAAGCCGCTCCAGAGCGTCCACGCGCCGCCAAAGCGCCTTGCAAACTGGATGCGGCGCTCTGCACTGCGCGCGACGAGTCTCCACGACTACTTGCTGCTGTTTAGCGACGCAAAGCTCCTCGAGCTCGAGCAGCTCGTCGTCCCAACGACTCCGACCGATGCAGGTCCGAGCAGTAGCGACTGGCTCGGGCTGCTGCTCCAGGACGTCGCGTCGCTGCGCCACCAGCGCGTACGCTGGGGCGTAGGCTGGAAGTGCTTCCGCGCCGCGTGCTCGTGGCTCGACGTGTCGCTCCAGGGCGATGCGTTCACTGCGTACTTGGCAGAGGCGCTCGACGGCAAGCTCGCGAACGCGCGCAAAGTGCACATTGTGATGCAGCGCCTCGAGACGAGCTCGCTGCACGTTGTTGCTGCGCTCTTGGACGACTGCCGCGCGATCTGCGCAGCAAGCGCTCGCGTCAGTGCGGCATCGAACGATGACGACGTATCGGCAAAGCACAGCGCCACGACGCTCGCAGACATCGCGACCGTGTTGGAAGAGCTCATGCTCGTGTGCCAGTACGCGATGGCGACTGCGAGTCAGAGCGCGACGCAGCGCATGGTCGCGAAGCTCCGCGACGAGGTCAAGAGCGTGTTCATCGACCGCTTGGTCGTCGCGTTCGTGCAGCCGCCGCGGACGCACAGGACGAGCGCGCACGTGCTCGAGTGGCTCGTCGTGCGTGCGACTGCGCCGCTCGAAGCGCGGCTCCACCTCAACTACTACGACCAGCTCAAGGCCATGCTCCTGGACTTGGACGACGCAAGGACCGGTGGTGGCCACGTCGACGGCACGTCGTGGGTCAATGACGTGAGTCTCGCGTTCCTGTACTACCAAGAGAGCGCGGGCATCTACTTGAGTCTCCGCGACTGGTACGAGTCGTTTGCGCAGGCGCTCGCAGACGAGCTTGGCCGTCCGAGTCGACGGAGTAAGACCGCGGCGGCGCGTCCAGACAGCGCGAGTGACGACGACGACGCTGTCGCAGTCGAGACGAAAGCGCGGTTCTTGCGCGCGTTCTGCACACTGCGCCACTGGGGCTTTGTCAAGAGCCTCGGGAGCAGCCACAGCAGCGACAGCGACACGATTGAGAAGGTCGTGTTCATCTAGTGCATCGCGTGATGATAGTACCCCATGAGGCACTGCTTGTACAAGACAAGACTTGCAGAGTAGGCATAGGACTATTATAATAGAGAGGATGCAGCGAGAGATGAGGATGAGAGGAAGATGCTAGTGGAGACGGCAGTCGCACGCTCGCTTGTGCTGCAATGACTGGCTTGGAAACATCGGTCTTGAGCTGCAGTAGCGGTGTGTCTGCTGTCATCTGGCGAGTCGTCGTCGTCGTCTTCTGGCAGTGGCGCTTAGTCGTCGCCCCGCTCAATAGCTGCTCACCATATACGCACACAAGCAAGCAAAGGGAGTGAGTGCGCCGCACGCGCATAGAGTAGGCAGAGAGACACATTGCGTGACAACAGCAGGAGCAAAGGACGCACCGCCTGTGTTGTAATGCAGCAGCTTCTCAATGAGGTCGACGTGCGTGAGCATCATGCGGCGGCAGCAGTAGCGCTTGAGCGAGAGCTCGTCGAGCGCGTCGCGCTCCGTGTAGTCCGCGCGCAGGAGGCCGAGGTACGTCTCCCACTTGTTCGCGAGCACCTTGCCGCACGTGAAGCAGCGGACAGGGACGATCATCGTGCAGCGCTGCTTGCTTCCGTCGTCGGTCGATCGATCGATGCGCACACTGCTTGTGGAACTGTCGACTGCTGGGCGATAGCGAGTGAGCGCGCGACGACTCGAGCCATTCGAATTGGTGCCTGTACTGTATGTGAGTATTATAAGTACGATTACATGGAACTGTAAATGTCGTTTTAAGTACGATTTACAGCACTTGCGTGCGTGTGAATGAATCACATTGAAAGTCGCTTGGAAGCTCGAAGGAGGAAGAGGAAGAATGGGCGACGACGGCGATGAGCGCGCAAAGGAGAACGACCGACCGAACGCTTCGGCAGCAGTAGCGACAGCACCACTCGCAGCAGCACAGCTTTTTGCATCACCAGCTGCAGTCGACGCGTCCGATGCACTTGCCAGTGTATCAGACGCAATGACGAACACGCTCAAGCCGCAGACAGCAGCTCCTGTCACTGCACAGCCACAGGAAGAAGCGACCGTTGCAGTCCAAGACGAGAACGTCGACGCATCAAACACAGAGCTACTAGCTGCTGCTGTCAATGGACGTAAAGCGACAAATGGCGCAGCATCTGCAGTCGAGAAGCCTGTGACTGCTGCGGCTGTGGACGAGAGCGTCG
Organism: Globisporangium takayamanum; assembly: GCA_023333735.1. Classification (NCBI taxonomy): domain Eukaryota; phylum Oomycota; class Peronosporomycetes; order Pythiales; family Pythiaceae; genus Globisporangium; species Globisporangium takayamanum. The sequence goes on from JAASFL010000091.1 coordinate 35,417, forward strand.
TGTGCGACGATGATCGTCCTTCTACTGCAATGAGCAACGAGCGAGGTGCAGATCCTGAGCGAACAGTGAGTGTACCAGTCGCTCCGCCACTCGATGGAACGCACGCTGCGACGAAGATCAAAGACGCAGAACCGACAGATGATCGCTTGAACGACTCGACAGCGCCAGCGGAAGGCGCAGACGCGGCTGCAGCAGCACAGACGCCTACAACTGCAACAGCGAGTGCGGTCGCGTCAACTGAAGCAGGCGACGTCTCAATGACGAGTGAGCAAGCGACCGTCGCACCAGCAGCGATTACGACAGTCTCACCGGTTGACAGCGTCAGTGTCGTCACGACCGAGACGACTGACGCTCTGCAGACTCCTGTTGTCGTCGCTGATGGAGCCGTGGCGATTAGCGAGCAAGTTGCGACTAAAGACGAAGACGTGGCGATAGATGAAGCGGCAGTCGATGCAGATCAGACGACCGAGACTGCGACGCTCACACCAAGCAACGAGATTGAGACTGCGCCAACGACAGCCGCAGACGCAGCAGAGAGCAGCCAGACGGCCATTGTAGGAGCGCAGAGTGGCAAGAGTGCGACTGAGCCAACACCAGCATCGCTGGCAAGCGAGTCGATCAAAGACGTCCAAGCAAGTGCAGCAGAGCCAGCAGCTGTAGCAGCCACAGCAGAGGCGACAAGCGCCACGAGTGAGCTGAGCAGCGCAGTCGAGGACCAAACAATGGCAGAGTCTGCAGTTGTGATGTCTGGCGCTGACGCTCCAAGTGTTCCAGTCGACATGCCTGACACGGCGCTCGCGACTGCCAGTGCTCCAGTCAACGACACGATCAAGGCGATGGGCCAAGTCGTTGAGAGCGTTGCGCTTGCTCCTGACACAGTCGGCCTCCTCGTTCAAGACGAAGTGATGGACAGTGTTGAGCACACGGACGTTGCGATTGTGAACACCTCAGCAGCAGCACTGGCGACATCCACTGAACCTTTGAACGAACCACCACGTGAGCCACCAACTGCCGCGTACGACGACGACTCGACGAGTCTCCAGTGGTTTGACGACGACGGCGACGCTGACGGCGAAGACGAACTCATTCCAGTACACGCGCCGGAGTTGAGCGACGACGACGACGACGATCCCGTCTTCCTTGGCACTACGAGCACAGACGAGACGTTCTCGCTCGCGCTCAGTCGCGACTCGCTAGACAGTGCGAAGCGCAAGCGCACGGACGGCGCAGCGAGCGACTCGACGCTCGAGCTCGAGAGCGGATCGGACCGTAAGCGCAGCTCGAGTAGCTCAAGCAGCAGTGGCAGCAGCTCGAGCTCTGGCAGTAGCAGCAGTCGCAGTAGTAGTAGCAGCAGCTCTTCGAGTGAGAGCGACGCCGACAGCGACGCAAAGCCCAAGTCGAAGCGGTCGTTCCCAGGAGCAACCAAGCGTGCGCGCTATGCGTCGCCAGCCAAGACCAAGTCGCCAGCAAAGCGTCGTCAACCTCGCGTCGCTGCTCCTGCAGTGCGACGGACGCTCCCGCCCGAGTTCCGAGACTTTGGGTCCGTCGACAGAGACGGCCGCGACTTGCCAATCCTCCGCGGCTCGTACGCGCTCAAGCGGTCGCACCACCGCGCCGTGTTCAGCGGCTACTGGGGCTTTAGCGAAGCCGACTTTGCCGCTGGCGGCGACCGCATCAGCAAGTTTGAGTACACGTCTGTTGCGCTCACAGGTCGGCAGCGCGCGGCGTCGGACCGGCGACCGTTCTCCGGCAAGTACACTGGGTACTTTAACTTTCGACAGTTCAGCGGCAAAGTCGTGCGCGTGCGCGAAGAGCATGTCGAGCTCCACTTTCTCAAGCTCTTGCGCGACGACGACGACGCTGCGGGTGCCAGTGCCGCGGCAACAGACGAGTACGTCACAGACAGCGACAGCTACGCCGGTAGTGACGACGACACGGACGCAGCGTACGCAAGTGCGCGGTACGAAGTGTACGGCAAAGGTCGGAACCGGTTTGGGCGGTTCCTCATCCGCGGTTACTTGAGCCTCGCGGCCGGTACGATCACAGTGAAGCGCAAGTATTTAGAGTAGGAGGCACAGTGTGGTCGTCGTCGTGATGGTGGTGTCGCGTAGGAGAGTCAGATAGCAGCAGCTGGCAGTGGATGTGGTCGTGGAGGTGAGTAGAGCAGAGTGCGGTTGTCCTAATGCGTTTGTTGTACGTAAGAGGTGAGGCAGTGTGGATCATTGGTTGGTGGCGATGCGGCAAGAGCAAGAGCAAGAGAGAGAGCGTTTGTTCGCCTGACGTGCGTGCAGTGCAACACGCGGTGTCGGTCTCGTCATGTGAGTGCGAGTGCGAGTCTTGCGTGTTGTTGGTTGAGCTCTCGC